>PVLC010003112.1:0-102381 GCA_004027655.1 Graphiurus murinus
GTACTGGGGATTGAACTCAGGGGCGTTCTACCTCCGAGCTACACCCCCAGCCCTATTTTTTTATTCTTTATTTTGAAACCGAGTCTCACTAAGTTGCGGAGTGCCTCACTAGGTAGCTGAGGCTGGCCGCGAACCCGGATCCTCCGGTCTCAGCCTCCCGAATGCTGGGATTACAAGCGTGCGCCACCACGCCCGGCAATTAAGTGCATTTTCAGTTTACGATATTTTCAACTGATGATGGGTTTATTGGGACATAGCTCCATCATAACTGGGGGAGCATCTGTATAGCAAGTTAATTGTGAGTTTGGTTTTGAATCTATTGCTACATGTGTCTCTTCTGGCTCTGACAATTATGGTCTGACTAACTTTAGGTTTTCTGCACTGTACTTCCAAAACACAGACTATAATAACACCTTCTTCATAAAGTTATGTTTATGCTTAAATGAGATAAAACATATGAAACAGTGCATGCACAAAATTAGTGCTCAATAAGAGCTCCTGCCCATCACTGCTTCCTCATATCGCTTGGTTCTTAACATTACCTAACATTTTGTCAGTTACTTTGTATTCAAACATAACTTCTTCCGCTTCCTATACTGGAATAAAGTTCTGTGACTGCTGAAACTATCTTTCTGAGTTTTCTGAATCAGTGCTTACTTGCCTGATTTGGCCAAAATACCTTATATAAAATAAGATCGCTAGCAATTTTATATATATAATTTGATGAGAGTCTCACTACTAGCTGAGGCTGTCCTCAAACCTGTGAACCTCCTGTCTCAGCCTCCCTAGCACAAGAATTAAAGGCATCTGCCACTGGGATTAAAGGTGTGCACCACCACATATTTTTGAGTTAATAAACTAATTAAGAGGTTTTTATATTTTGGAAGCATTGAGATCAGATCCAACAGATTTGAGTTCTCATCCCAAATCTATTAGTAGTTTTGATTTAGGCCAAGTTTCTTATCTGAACATACTGTCTTTATTTGACCACAAAGAGGGTACCAAATGATGAAAATATTAAAGGAAGCATCAATTCCAAACCTAAAAACTACCTTTATTTTCTTTCATCTTAAGAAGTGTGTATATATAAATATATCACTTTAAATATCATCATGTTGTTTAGTTATAATATACCAATAAAATTGTAAAATAAAATAAAACAAAATAGTAAGCACTATTGAAATAGAAAAATAATATTATGGGTAAGTGCATGCACATGCATTCAATGATGAGTTTTATTTAGTGCCTGACTCTCATGTATATAGTACTTCATCCTTGCGTCTCAGTATCGGCATCACACTCCTGAATTGTAAAATTGTGATGATTGCCTGGAAATGCAGTAGTCTCCCCAGCCTTCCCAGGATCAAACTGACCTAGGCATAGCCTAAGAAAAGTGTTAAATTTAACATATTTCTTCTACCATATCTTATTTGGAAGTCATGAGCTCTATTATAAGTAATGGAGCTTTTAAAAATTTATTTGATAACCTCTGCTATATTAAAATTTCAAGGGAAAAATTAGAATATTTCTTTTTTTATTGTCCTCCCTACTGCTCGTGTTCTGGAAAACGTCCTCTCTTCTATCTGCATATCAAAGCCCTATCCAGTTTTGGCTCCACTTGTTCCTCTGCCTAGCGATGAAGCCTGTCATAAATCCATCATCTAAAGGTGCCTCACTCTACACTGACCACCATTAAAAATACAATTCTCCCAACACTTCCACTATTATCTTTTGCCCCACTTCTTTGTTTATGCATTTTCATGAATGGCTCTCATCTTTTAACAGGCTATCATAAAGTACTCCCTCATAAGTTTAAACTTTCTATTGCACACGTAGCTTGAAAATAAAGTAAAGTACACAGGGCAGGGATTTGTTTGAGTAAGTGACATGTTCTAAGTGCCAGGACCAGTGTCTCACACAGAGTAGTAGCCAAGTCTCAGTAAGTATTTGCTGAATATAATTTCAGTAACACATTGTTAATTCTGTTCACTTTTCACATCATCCATTTTTTGCATTAACTAAATATATGCCTATTTTCATTCCAAAATTTTACAAAATTGAAGAATGCTGGGTCTCTTCTTAACATGCTCCAATATAGAAATGACAAGAGCAATATTAGATGCTCAATAAACATCAGCTGACTGATGGAATAAATGGATAAAGGAGAGATAACTTAGGGAAGCTTTGTGGCCCTTCGTGATAGTGACAGCTAAATCCATAAGTTCTTCCTGTTGTTTTTGTATTCAGTATAAGGTTAATATATATTTTTATTAATATGGGTTGCTTCCCCCCACACACACATACTGGGTATTGATCCTAGGGGCATTCTACCTCTGAGCCATGCTTTATACTTTTTTTTTTAAACAAGGTCTCACTAAGTTGCTGAGGGTCTCCCTAAATTTCTTAAGCTGGCATCAAACCTGCAATCCTACTGTCTTAGCCTCTCAAGCACTGGAATTAAAGGCTTTTGTCACCATGTCTAGATGTGTTTCAGTATTGTGGCTGAAGAAATAATAACCTCCAGATAGGAGTTACTGGTTAGCTTCAAAGACTTTAAATTAGTTATTGTCACAGTGAGTTGAGGTATCAGAGTTGCTAGACCAAACTAAAGGTTTTTGGAAAGAAACTATTACTCCAGAACACTGTATTTTTCAGTCATTCCTAGAAAACATTCAACAACATAGAATTGTGTTTATTATATTTGCCTTTCTAAGACATTCACTTTTATTTTCCTTCTCTTCAGGAGAAAAAGAAAGGTAGATTGTGTCATTGTTATTGGAAAAGTTCAGTTAAGAAAAGTTTGAATGACATATTGATCTATAAAGTAATTCAGCAATTCTTATGGGAAAATAGGCAACTCAAATTGCATATGATACCACTTTAATTATAGAAATGAGAAAAGCCTGAAGTTTTTTACTCTGCCCCCATACCTAGATTTAAAATTATATTGAGGATTATAATTAAATGAATTGAAGTAGATTGTTATACTATTACTAAATATATCTAAAATCAAAGATGTTATAATTTGGGAAGTTATCCTCAAATTGTAAAATATCTGATGTGTGTGTGTGTGTGTGTGTGTGTGTGTGTGTGTGTGTGTGTTGTGAACCTGCCATTAAATTCTAAGGGAGAGGCCAGGCATGGTGGTGCACACTTGTAATCCCAGTACTTGGGAGGCTGAGACCTGAAGATGTGGGTTCTCAGCCAGCCTCAGCTACATAGTGAGGTCCTCTGCAACTTAGTGAGACTCTTGTTTCAAACTAAAGAATAAAAAATAGGGCTTGGAGTGTAGCTCAGGGGTAGAATGCCCCTGGGTTCAATCCCCAATACCTCAAATAATAATAATAATAAATAAAAAATATAAATAAATTCTAAGGGAGAAAGAGATTCAGTGCTCTAAATACAAACTAGTGCTACTATTTGGGTTTTACAATAGTTTCAAAATAATATGGTCAAGTGTAAGGATGGTGACATAGACATACATTGCTAATATATTAAATTTCTAGTGGCAGAGTAATTCTAATAGTCAATTCTATGAGAGTTAACAGATCAATAGAAATTTATTTACAATTTCTCCACACAACTTTTGAGAGTCACTTAGATCATTTTGAAACTTTAAAAATGATTTAAAAGAATGTAGCAGACATTTTAAAAATGTTAACACTATTTCTTTTTATTAAGAAATATTTTTGTTGAAATATTGAAGTATCCATTAGTATAATAAAATTTACTCAAAATCACAAATATAGTATAAATGTTTTATTTAGGTGAAAGTGTAAAATTCCACACTTCACCTTGCCACTTCCAATATTATGCTTTCTAATTCTAACTACAGTGTAAACCTGAGTTGTTTCTCTAAGGCTCTGATTCTTGGAGGATAAATACTTCTTTTTAATAAACTTTTCACTTTTATTCAAATTTAATATGAACTTTCAGCAATATTAGTTGTGAAAATTTTCTGTTTCCTAATACTACATGTGCCTCAGTCAGCATTCTCACTGCTTTAATTCAAAACAACATCACACACAACTGAAAGAAAGATTTATATGCTCACAGTTTTAGAGATTTCAGGGTTCAGTCCATGTCAGGCCGGGTGTACCAATTTCAGGCCATGGGGGTGGGAAGCAGAGAAAGGGAGAGAGCAAATGCACTGCTCTCACATGTGGAGGCTGAAGGAGAGATCTTACATAACCCCATGGCCACATTCCCAGGAACCCCCTCCTTAGCAACCAAGCCCCGCCTCCAATATGGTTTCCTTGAAAGCTAAGGGTATGTTCTAAATCTGAACCCCTACAGCATGCAAGAAATAAATAGAAACTATGTACTTTTGACATAATACCCAGAATCAGAACAGATCTTCAATGTTATAAAATTTATTTACTCTTCATTTTTTCCATTCCATCTTCCTTCGTTTCTTCACACTACCCTTCTGTTCCATTATCCTTTCTTCCCTGTCTTCTTTCTTTTTTCTTTTCCATGTTTATCAACTTCGTTGTAACCACAGTTGAACAAGTTTGCCTTGTTCAGATACAATATATACTACATTCAATGTTTAAGTTCTGAAAGGAACATTTAGTTGTATTTGTTATTATTCTTTAATATCTTTATTATCAATGTGTATGAATTATTCTCTCTGAAAATATCACTGTGATAGACTTGAAAACAAATGCAATTTTTATTACACTTATGCACTGCATAAAATCCGAAACAAATCATGTGCTTATAAATTACAAATCTTAGAAAGACCTGGATCATTTTCTTATAAACACAGAAAATAACTGCTAAACATGCATACATTTCTTGTATAAAGATATTACCTGTCTGTCACCTGTCAGCATTAATATTTATAAATTTACAGGCGAGCACATTAATTGATGTAATGAATATCAAGTGAAAACTCTGTCTTGAACAGACTTGCAAAAACATACATAAGACTGTTTTAAGGATAAATGATAGAAAATAGCAAGCTGAAATCTGCAAGGAATTTGTGGAGTGGACAGGAAAATCCCAGAGTAACTAATGAACAGTGAGTACCTTATCTGGAATGGTCATTGCTATAGGATCCTAGATCTTTTCACTTATTCTGGGTAGTAATTTTAAGCTGTCTGGTATGTTTGAATAGTTAGTATGTCTGGACTTAAATTTGTTCCTTTGCCAGACCATCAGAGTTTCAAGAGTGATTCTTAAACATGGACTGATCAGTGGGTTTGGAGTATCCAGTTTTTCTCAAATAGTCAATTTATTAAAAGTAGTTCTTCTATTTGAAACTCTGGTTCCCAAGGCACAAGTAATGTTCTTTCATATGACAATTCAATTTTATCCCCCACTATGTGATTTTACCTCTCCTCTGTCTATATCCCATTTAGCCTCTGGCTATCCCCAACAGTCGAGAGATTACTAAAAAGTATAGAGGAGGAATGGCCATGGGGAAGAATCCACCATAAACAGTACAGCTATTCTCTGTCCACCCATGACTTGTCTTTATTTCTTTCCCTCACAGACCCTTACTTTCAAGGGCCCCAATAATCCCCTCTTGCATCTCCTGAGTCCTGTCACTAAGGCATGGTATGAGGTCTGTACTTAGCAATTAAAAAAAAAAGTGCATGCTTAATTTCACAGTCAGATATCCAGAGTCTGACCCCCTGTTCATTCCTTACCAGGAATCCATGGATAAGTCACTTCATCTTTCTTATTCTCAGTCACCTCATCTCCAAAATGCTGCTAATGATAATAATAATAATCACAATCATCATAATAATAGTAATAATAATAGCAATTCTCTCAGGTTCATTGTGAGTTAAATGCTGTCTGACTAGGAGGTCCCTTAGCAGAGTCTGAAACAAGCTAGCATGGAACAAAAGGTAGCTAGTATTATTTTAATATGCTGCACTTATATTAATATTGTTAGATTCTTAAATATTGATTAACTGGGTTAATCAAGTACAAATCAAACCTAGCAAAAGTTTCAGTGAAAATTAGGGGTAGCTAAACTTTATGGGTATGAAATATAAACAGTTACAGTGCAACCGCTAAAAGCTGTGTGTAACCATTTTATAAAAGAATGGTAGTAGTTAGCTTCCTTGAGCTGTTTCTCTATTTCAAGTTCATTCTCTCTATTGCTGCATGGTAACTTGTCTTGAGATTGTTCCCTAAGGTCCTGATGTGGATTTCCTTATATATTCTATCATCAGCCTTTACTCCTGCTTTCTTACCTAGCACTCTTTCTTTTACTATAAAACCTATGCTTCTCTACTGTTCCTCCACTAACTTTTCTAAAATTCACATAAGAGCCATGTGTGGTGACACACACTTGTAATCCCAGTACTTGGGAGGCTGAGACAGGAGAATCGCAGGTTTGTGGCCAGCCTCAAATTTAGTGAGACCCTGTTTCAAAATAAAGAATAAAGCCAGGCGTGGTGGCACACGCTTGTAATTCCAGCATTTGGGATGAGACCAGAGGATCCGAATTCGTGGCCAGCCTCGGCTACTTAGTGAGGCACTCTGCAACTTAGTGAGACCCTGTTTCAAAATAAAGAATAAAAAATAGGGCTGGGGGTATAGCTCAGAAGTAGAATTTCCTTAAGTTAATCCCTATTGCTGCAAAAAAAGAAAGAAAGAATTAAAAAATAGGGCTGGGGGTGTAACTCACAGGTAGAATGCCCCTGGGTTCAATTCCCAGTACTACAACAACAACAAAAAAATTAAAATAAATTAACAGGAGCAAATAGTCAATGAGTGTTTTTATGTAGGTATATCCATTATAAATTTGTAAGAAATTATATCTTTCTTCTTCACATTATTTTACTCTTCCTTCCATCATTCCATAATAAGTATTAGAGAAAAGAAAATACACTTGAATTTTTGTTAATCACAAGCACAAAGCTTACCACTATTTAGACTCACATGGCTAATATTTTAATATTAAATGTTTAATATTTCTGCTTCACCTTCTGAACTTAATGATTAAGTGAGAATGTGGTTTATAAAACTTTGAGAACCAAATACGAAGAGTTTAATACTGAAGAGTATAATGCAAGTGAATAGTATTTCAGGACTTTTCCTTACATAATAAGACATGAACAAAAGATTTTGAAAATTTATTGTTTACTTCCCACCATTTTTCAGAAATAATACTAAAATTGACTATGTGTACATATATGAAAATCCCAATATCAATTCTCAGTCCTCTGTATGGGAAGGAGGGAGAGGGGAAGCTGGGGGCAGGGTGGGGATGGTCACTAAATGCTGTGTGCATGTATATCAATGTCAACATGATTTACATTATGATGTGAGATGATAATGCACCAATAAAAGTACATTTTTTAAAAGAAATAATGGTTAGTTATAACATATATTAAGAAATTATAAATTATAACTCAAAGAGACTGAAGTGTGAAAAGCTTATATCTCTCATGTAAAAACTTCTAATGATGTAATTCATCAAAATTAAAAGTTAATATTTAGCCGGGCATGGTGGTGCATGCTTGTAATCCCAGTACTTGGGAGGCTAAGACCAGAGGATCTGGGTTTGAGGCCAATCTCAGCTACTTAGTGAGGCTCTCTGCAACTTAGTGAGACCCTGTTTCAAAATAAAGAATAAAAATAAGACAGAGGGTGCAGCTCGGAGGTAGAATGCCCCCAGGTTCAATCTCCAGTTCTGCAAAAAAAAAAAAAAATAGTATTTTTGCATTTTTAAATAATTTTATTTTATCGAATTATTATTTAGGTAAGATTACTATATTATTGATTTATTTTGAATATCTGATAAACATATTCATCAAAACCCATCTATTTCTTTTTGTTCTAAAATTTAATTTTTGGTAAACAAAATTAGTGTTTATCTTGAAAAAAATGATGTAATTTTAGTGTTTAGTAAATGATACAATAGTTCATGCTTATAATTATCATTTTATAATTATCAATGTTTCAATGGACCCAAATTATTTATATGCTGCTATACATAAATAAAATGAATAGCAATTTAACAAATACACTAAAACAATGCAAATATATATCTTTCTAGATTTCAATTAAGCTAATAAAAGACACTGGATCGAACATTTATTAAGAAATCAAGGAAAAAGCTTGGTTTTAGAAGCCAAACTATCTTGATATTCAGAAAAACAGCAGAGCAGTAATTTCACTGCTATCTTTATGAATGTCTTTCTTAAATTGGCTATTGATGAGTTTGGTCCTCATTGCTAAATGGATAAAAAAAAAATCTTTGCTCAGAGCAATTAAAAGGACTGAATGGATGATAAATAATGAGATGTCTATGAAAAAGGGATGTTGCATAAAGTAGTTCTGCCAACGGACTCTGCTTCACAGTAACAGCCCTAGCTAGAAGATTGGATCAATTTATTAGGCAGTAATGATGGTCTCAAGAATGGATAGCATACCTCCTTTGTGTTATCATTTAGGCATTTAATCACTGTTGATGTTCTGTGCTGTGCCATTTTCGGGAAACCTTCATAGATTACCATAGATCCTAAACTATTTGTGTTTATGCTATTTTATTTTTACCTCCTCTGCTTATAATTGAATCAGTGAAATAAGTTTCAAAGTATTTAAGCAATTCTGATTTTATGCAGTTTTTCCAGTTTTCCTGTCAAGGCAATAGTAGGTCTAGATAACAATTCAGAAAATAGATATGACCTTATTTCCCTATAGAGCTACATGGATGAATAATGTGCTGATTAGCAGCAGGAGTCCCTCCTGCCCAGATTGTGCCTATGATGCTGCAATCCACCCAGCAAAGCAATCCATGATACACAATCCTCTCTACAGTGTTTGTCCACAAGGACTGGCTTTACATCACCCTCCAATGTCTCCTCCCGGAGAACACTACAGTGCTATCCAATTTGTCTTTTCAACTCCTTGAGAACAAATTACAGACCTGCAAATTGAGTCAACCCATATACAGTAGTTTCTCAATTCTAACCTCAGTTAGTCAAAGAAAAAAAAAATAACATTTCCCAGTATTTTGATGTTAGTGGTGGTGGTGTTTTCCTAAAGCAAAAAACAGGGGTACACATTTTTTGTGTGCCCTTGAAGAACTTTATCTAGGTGTCCTGCACAAGCTTATATCTCTTTAGTTCACCTGAAGTACTTTGGTTATCTGGCTGTTATCCATTCTCTTGACAATCACAGTAGAGCAAAGTTGACTTTTTAAGATGTAACCTTTCCCTACGAAGAACTCAGTATATTTCAGGTTATTATTTTCAAGACTTTGCCTTTATAACCCTTTCAACAATAAATATGATGTCTAAGTGACTTGGTTGTCATTTTTTCAGAAAATGAACATAATGGTAGCCTGTAACATAACTAGATTTTCTGTGTCCTTGAAAGTGCAGGAACAGGCTAACATAACCTGACTAACTCAGCATCATACTTAGTATCGAGAGGGAGAAAAGCACTTTCGAAGATTCTCAAATGTTCATTGGTTGGTCCAAGGAAAATCCTAACAGGAAGTAAACACAGTTAAAAAAAATGTAAAGTTTCTTAGGAAATAAAAAGGAGCTGAAGGAGCCTAGTTTCTGGAATAATTGCAAAGAACATTTAGGCTTATGATAAAGGCTTTGTAGAGGCTGGTTAGTATAGGAAGTTACTATCTTTTTTATATCAGGCCCTAATATCATCTGTTAGTATCATGACTAAAAGGTTATTTGGTGTTTCTTAAGTAAGTAAATCCTAGCATTTTCTCTTAGATAAGCTTATACTTATTCTTACAAGTTTAAACTTATTAGATAAGTTTATACTTCTTAGAATAGTGTCAGAAACATATAGAAACAAGAAACAATTTTGTTGAACATAATTAATGATAATAGATATCATCCACTATACACAGACTAATTGATGGGACCTGTACAGATAATTGTCTATAAAATACCCTGTCAAGATGCTCAGTCTCACAGAAGAGAGAAATTTTGGGAAATGTATACAATTTAGTAATATGTCAAAGTTAATATATGTTTAAAGTCTAGTAAAGAACCATTTATCAAGAGATTGTTATATACCAGGCACTTAAAAAAATTTTTTTTATTGGTGCATTGTAATCATACATCTTTATTAGGTATAAGCTGGTAAAGGCATATATGCACACATGTTTCACAGATATAAGCTCATTTAAACTTTTCACCAGTCTAGGATATATTTCTCCTGGACTGTATCCTAAGGCATGAAGACAAGAAGCAACTTATCTTGCTTATTTACCCACAGCTATTTCATGATAGTAACAGGATTTGAACAGGAAGCCTAGTAATATCACACAGTGAGATCCAACAAAGAAGATGAGTAATCTGGAGATGCAATAAAAGAGGTGGCATTTTGGGAGAATTCAAAAGATATTTCTCTCATTATTGGAAGCTAGAGAGTAATTACCAGAGAAACTTCAGATAATAGAGGAGAAACTCCAGTGGATGCAAAGAGGTGGTCTAGGGAAAGAGGGGAAGAGGATCAATGAATGAATCACTTCCATTGACAGTGTGTACATATGAGAGAATACCAATGTCAATCTCCATACCCTGCATAGGGAAGCAAGGAGAGGGGAGGGAGCCCAGGGAAAGCCCACCAAGTGCTGTGTGCGTGTATGTCACTAACAGTATGAGCTGCATTATGATGTGAGACTATAATGCACCAATAAAAGTATTAAAAAGAAGATATTCACAAACATATCAAAGTCAATCACTAAGCCGAACATGAAAAGGGCAGGGGGATTGGGGTGGGAACTGGGGAAGAGCTAAATGAGTGCTGTATGCATGCATGACTCTACCAGCTTGTACCTCATTAAGATATATGATTACAATGCCCCAATAAGAATAAATAAATAAGTAAAGTAAATATAGGGAAGAAAATAAATAAATATATAAATAAATAAGTAAATAAATAAATTCAGCAAAATGTTCTTCCTACCTTCTCTTCATACAGTATAATCTGAAATTCATTTTATTCCATCCAGAGCTTCCAGTGCATTACATGTGCTTGTTCTGGTTATACCGTGATTCCTCTCTTGCCATGAAGATGGTCACTTCTGGAATTTAGAGTCTAATGTATTTACATCTCTAGTGTAAAACTTGTGTCAAATTAAGTTTGCAGACATGAGATTTTACTCAGCCATAAGGAAGACCAAAATTATGTCATTTGAAGGAAAGTGAGTGGAACTAGAGAATATTATGCGCGGTGAGATAGGCCAGTTTCAGAAAGTGAAGGGTCGTATGTTTTCTCTTATAATTGGAATCTAGTGATAAAATGGGAAAAAGAAACTACATAAATGAGAAGAGAGATTAATAGAACAGTGGAAAAGGGTTGGGGGAAGAAGGGAAAGAGAGAGAGAAAGAGAGAGGTAAGAGGAGGATAAAAGAAAGACAGTTCAACAATGTTATGCCCATATACAATCTCACTAACATGTATGGGGACAGAAGGAACCAAGTGATATGCACAGAGTAATGCACCAAGTGATGTTTGCAAATACATCTCTTTGGGTCTCACTATGCTGTATTACTACAATGCACCAAAACAAGTACTTTAAAAAGAAAAATGTGGAGGGAGGGGCTCTATAGAGGCACTCTCAAAACCAGAAAGGCCATTTAGAACTATGAAAATAGGTGAAAGGAGACAGTGGCTCACAGCATGCTGCTTACATAATAAAGGAAATTAAGAATCCATGTTTGACCTTAGGACATAAATGATTTGTAGGAACATGGAATGGGGAGATAAGGGAAAGAGTCATGAAAGAACCATAGACCAGGTGTGATGGTTGGCACAGTTTATAGAGGTGAATGGTAAAAAGGACTAGCTATTCTGCAATAAAAATCTCAGGCATTTGTTTCATAATACTTGTTGAAATGAAAAAGAAAATCCAATATTTTTACAATGAGTTTCTCAAAATCATCATTCACATTAATATATGTATTCGATTATGATATTTTTAAATTTGCAAATTACTTAATGGATATTTTAGTGATATTTAGCTACTTATTCCTATGTGGGGAGTAATAGGGGCTGAACCCAGAGGCTTTCTATCTCTGAGCTATATCCCCAGCCCTATTTTATTTTGAAACAGAGTTTCATTAGGTCTTGGAAGGCCTTGCTAAATTGCTGAGGCTGGCTGCAAAACTGTAATCCTTCTGTTTCAGCCTCATAGGTACTAGGATTACAGGTGTGCACCACCATACTGAGCTACTACTTATTTACTCATTAACTTAAACATAATTCATTGTTTCATAGTAGTTCTCCCAATCATCTCATCTCTAAAAATAAAGGAATTGTGTGCATGACTTATAAAACACGTGTGTTGCTGAGTTAGGGAGAGTTTGTGTTCAAGAATGATGGATGAGTCCAAAATTCTTTCCTGAGCCTAGATTATATAGGTGTTTGAGGTTTCTGCATTGTCAGCTAAGAATAAAATTCTATTTTTTGTTTTGTTTTGCTTTTTTACAAATAATTCTCTAACAATAACAAATGATCAAGTTAAAGTTGGCAAATCCCTTTTTCTCAGTATATCCTTTCTGGAGATTGATGGGATTTAAAAGTCTCTATGTGCCTACCTATTATACAAAAAGTATAACAGCCTGTAAGACGATGAGTTAAAATGAACAAGAATGCCACATCTTAAATAAATTTATTTTCAAGGTTAACTACTTTCCAAAGGCCATGACATTTTGCATTACATTTCAGCAGATTAGAGGCCTTGCTTATAAGGAAATCAGAAAGAATATTACCAAAGCGACTTCAGCGGTCAAATAGCTTGACCTTAAAGAGTGCTGATGACCTCTGAACCAGCCTGTGTTCTAGTTGTCCCATAATATTGCATAAATAATAAATAAAACAATATCACCAGAGGTTTATACAGGTGCTGTGTAAGCCAAAGAATGTAACAGCACAGCATAGCTTGAGTCTGAGAACCTAATAAATCAAGAAGTAGTCTATGTTGTAAAACTGCAACAGTAGCATGCCTGGTTGATAGCCATGACAGCCAGGCTGAATTAAATCAGAAAAAAGAAACTATTGGGCTTCCTTGGTTTAGTTCTTTTAAATCTAATAGAAGCAGAAATACAAGTGTCTACCATTCTTTCAGCAAAATAAACTTTTAAAAAATGGATATATCTACTTGTGTTATACATGAAACATACATCATGTCAGCAAGCATTAAATTTATTTCTCTTATGGTTAGCAGTTATATGATTTAAAACTTATTTCCTAAATTCAGCACTTAAGAAAGGTGAATCATTTTTCTGTCCAAACATAGAGAATAGAAGTTGTTTTATTGATGCATTAATTTATTAAACCCATGATATCTCATTAACCAAAAGAGTTATAACATATTGTAGATTCTTATGTTAGACTCATTAGGGATTAAATAAAAGTTTTGCAAACCAATTTATGATGATTGATAGAAGATCCTTAGTAAGAGTTTGTGGTTAATGCTAACAAACAATGCATCCATGTGTAACTGAAATTCACTTAGATGCTTCTTCCCATTCCAAGGTTCATTAAAAATCGGAAAGTTGAAATTCTTCCAGATATCTGAGAATAACAATGTTTGAAATAATGTAATAAATGTAATCCAAAATATATAGCTATATATATTTTACTAATCCTCAATATAAATAAATTATTTTGAGAAACATGCACTAATAAAGCATTATTTTAAAGCATTTTATTTAAAGAAATTATATTAAAGTATAAATAACTGGGCTGGGAATATATCTCAGTGGTAGAACATGTGCTTAGTATGATTGAGGCCGTGGGTTCAATGCCTAGTACCAACTGTGTGTATGTGCATCTATAGAATTATAGATATATAGATATAATTTTATTGATTGAGGTACTGGGAATAGAACCCATGGACATTCTACTACTAGGCTACCAACTCCAGCTCTATTTTATATTTTAAAATATTTATATTAATTGTCCTGACACTCTTTATGATATTTTAAAGTTGTTATATCTAAAGATAGTATTGAGCTAGATGGTGGTGCATGCCTGTAATTCCAGTACTTGGGAGGCTGAGACAAGAGGATCCCAATTTTGAGGACAGCCTCAGCAACTTAGAAAGACTCTCAGAATCCTAGCAAGACCTTCTTTCTAAATAAAAATAAAATAAAATAAACTGGATGTGTATATCAGAGATAGAATGCTCCTGGGTTCAATCCCTAGTATCAGATATTAATGATGAACATAGTACTATAATAAGACAATCTCTGTAGCCATATTTGTAATTACAGTTGTGTGGTACTGTGGCCTGGTTATCACATCTGCAAAAATAAGTCTAATAATAGTACATGCATTGTAGGATTGTTTAAAGAATTCTACAAATGAACACAATTTTTAAAAATTGTATAACAAGAGTTGGTATACTGCAATGACAAAACTGTTTTTATTGTGTCCAGCCAGGGTTTTTTTTATCATTTATATGCTACAGGCTACTTGAAAAGTTTAGAGAAATGTTTCTCATAATATTTTTTCTTTTCTTTTTAGTTGACATATAGTAATTATGCATATTTTGAGGCAAAGTACAATAATTTAATATATGTATGTAAAGTGTGATTATTAAATCAAAGGAACTAGATTTCTCTTCTTAAACATTTATCATTACTTTGTGTTAAAAAGCTTCTAACCAGCTGGGTGTGGTGGCGTATGCTTGTAATCCCAGCATTTGGGAGGCTGAGACCAGAGGATCTGGGTTCACGGCCAGCCTCAGCTACCTAGTGAGGAACTCCACAACTTAGTGAGACCCTATTTCAAAATAAAGAATAAAAAATAGGGCTGAGGTATAGCTCGGAGGTAGAATGCCCCTACGTTCAATCCCCAGTACTGAAAAAAAAAAAAAGCTTCTAACCTCTTTCTTCTAGTTCTTTATAAAATATATAACAAATTGTAAAGTGTATTCTTCCTACTGTGCTATGGAACATTCAGACTTATTGCCACTGTGCAGCTGTATTTAGCTGCCCTCCTGCTATTGCCTCTGTCTGCCTATCCTTCCTACTCTCTATTGAGACCACTCTTCCATTATCAACCTCTCTGAGATCAGCTTTTTCAGCTTCCATATTTAAATGAGAACACATCATTTGTCTTTCTGTGCCTGGCTTAATTTCACATAATGTCCTCCAGATTCCATCCATATTGCTGTAAATGACAAAATTTCATTCTTTTTTATGACTGAGAAACATATATATATATATATATATATATATATATATATATATATACATATACATATATATATAAATATTTTCAGTTATATATATATAAAATGCCACATTTCCTCATTTCTCCATTCTTTCATAGATACCTTAGTCAATTTCATATCTCAGCTATTGTGAATAATTCTGAAAGAAGCATGAAAGTTCAGGTGTTTCTTTGATATACTGATTTTATTCCGTTGGGGTAAAACAACACCTTGTTTTGCCTTGCATTTCCCTAATGGCTAATGATGTTGATAATTTTTATATACTGTTTGGCCATTTGTCCTCTTTGTAGAAATGTCTATTTGGATTATTTTCTCATGTTTAATCAGATTATTTGCTCTTTAATGTGTTGAGTTCCTTGTGTACTATGAATATTAACCCTTGATAAGTATTATTTTAAAAATTAGTTCAAATAAAATAACTATGGTTACAATTGAAGCCAGCTATGCTGAAATGCACTTCAATCTACACATTCCTGAGCCTGTGAACACAGGGGGAGACCCCTCAACTACATGATGTCCTACTTGTCATTTAAATTTTTCCTATAATTTAATGTATCCATACAGCATTATTAGCTAATTTAATTGTGCTTGGTGTTTAATTTTATTATCCACTTATAGTTACATATGATAAGTTTTATTCTTTTTTTAAAGTTTTTATTCTTTTATACTAATCTTGTTCTGAAAATTATGCTACACATATTTTATATATTTTCTAACATCAGTACATATATATGGTAAATCTATACATTAAATTTTCACAAAATAATCAGTACATATGTATGGTAAATCTATCACATTAAATTTTCCAAAATAAATAATTTCTAAATTAAACGACATAATGTTCTTTGAAGTTTTAAAAGTTTATAACTATTTTAATTTTTTTATTGGTGCATTGTACAAGCTGGGAAAGGTATACATGCACATATTTCTCATTTAACCTTTCCCCATTTCTCACCCCACTCCCTCACCCTCCCTCCTTCTCAAGTTCAGTTTAGTGATTGACTTTGATATGTTTGTTATAGTACTATTTTAAAATAATCACTATGTTAAAATAATTAGATAAAGTAATCCATGATGATTCCTTAAATCTCTCGAACAGAAAATGTAAACAGTCACATTAAGTATATACTAAGAGATGGACATGGTGGTACACACCTGTAATCCCAATTCTTGGGAGGCTGAGAAAGGAGGATCACAGGTTCAAGGCCAGACTCAGCAACATAACCAGGCCCTCAATAACTTAACAAGACTATGTTTCAAAATAAAAATAAAAAGGGCTGGGGGTGTAGTTCAGAGGAAGAATGCCCCTGGGTTTAATTTCCAGCATTCGTACACACAGACACACACATATACACCCACACCCATATATGTATGTATGTGTGTATATATATATATATGTATATTAATACATTTATACATATATTATGTATATGGAATATATTAGTATATGTATACATACATTTCAAGAAGAAAATATTTTTAAAGGTATTACATAAATGGGAAGAGAAGTGCTTATAAAATTACTGTAGAAATTGAATATAAGTGTTATAAATTTCTATAACTATCTGTAGGTCAGATTTAGAATAAGAGGAGGTTTATGAACTGATGAAGTTTATGAAGCTTTTAAAGAAAACTAAACAAATATTGCAGAAGTTGCAATGCTAAACACTGAAAAATTCTAGTAAATAATAGCTATATATTCCAATATAAAATAGGCACAAATTTAGTCAATGTGTTCCTTTAGCCCTTGTGTGCCAATTCTGTTTGAAAGTTCTAGTAGCAGAATTAGTTTACAATTATCAATTCTGAAACCTGTACAATAAATATTGCAGTGTATTTTCTATTTTATAAATAAATGTATTAAGAAACAAGTGAAACTTTGAGGTCTTAAATACAGTAGTCAATATGTTTTTAAAGTTAGTTGCCAATTGATTATGGATAACTATTCATATGCTGAAAAGAGCAGTTATTTAGTAGTTATCATTATTTTATTCATGACTTCGAAAGGATTAAAATTATTTTCAAAACAATAAAAGTTCCTTTGACAATAGCATTTCATTAACATGAACATAAATGTACTTTCCAACGGAAACTTTAGTAAAAATAGAAAAAAAAATCACTCTGAGTTCAATCCCCAGTACCACCAAAACAAACAAACAAAGAAATGAACAAACGAACAAACAAACAAAAAAAGGTTGGTAGAGTTCAACTTCTTAGATAATATTTAGTTTTAGTACCTCTTTCCATATTTAATTTAATTACCAAGAAAAAAGAAAGTTTATACTTACCAAACAAATAAGTTAGTGAGTAGGTAAATTATAACTGTAGCTTATTTTTCTTCAAATTTTGTTTGGACTAGTTCAATGGAAATGCCAGTGCTTATAATTTATATGACAAAGTCAATTTCAAATTCCCTCAAATTACTCAATGAAGGACAAATGTGAAATAGCAGAATGTTTCTGAAGAAAAAAGGACATTCAATCAATCAAAATGTCTACTTTCATCTGTAATGCTCTATATCAAAATCTTTAGTGGCCATGTTATGTCAAAACTACATAATGCCTACACACACACACACACACACACACACACACACACACATATCATACATGCACACATACACGCATACACCTTTGTAAAAAAAATTAAATTATTATCTCAGAAGGAATCAGAACTAAAGGATCTAATCTGAGTCGAGATGAACTCTGATCCAAGAGCGACTTTACATATGAGGAAATGGTAAGCAGAACACCCCCAGATCCACCACTAAAGTTAGTGAATCATTGGCTTCCAGACAAGCCTGCAGCCCTCCCTGGCACCACGTCCAGTTTGGGCAGCTGCTGAGATGGAGAAAGAGCTCAGACCCCAACACTGTATGCTTCCAACCTAGGCTCCTGATTCTCAGTACTACCTTGACTTCCCACCCACTCGGATTCCATGAAGCACCTAGTTAGTCACTCTCAGCAGTTTACCCAATCCATCCCAGTGTACCAAGCAGGTGACCCTGCCTGTTTTCCTACAACCCTCCCAGGAACACCAGAGGATGAAGGGTTAGGGTTAGGGTTAGGGTTAGGGTTAGACCTGAGGCTACTTCCACGAACACTGCACTGCACCTGCCAGCTCCACTCAGCAGGCACCCTGCCCTGGAGGCTGTGTGTACCACTCCTGCCAGCCTGGAGTGGCTCGCTCTCACCTGGCAGGTGGAAACTGTGGGGCTCCCCACCCCTGCTACATGGCACCCAAAGACAGCGAGTACTGTTGAAGAAACCATGCAGAGACTGCACTCCTGTGCCCAACTGGAAACAAAGGCAATATAGCCTACAAATCAAAACTATAAGATAAATCTCCAGGAAGAACTCTTACTATGAAAACTACCCTATTAAATTGATAGAAACAATGCATCCACCAGATGTGCAAATATCAATGAAGGGGCTCTAGAAATAAGAAAAGGCAAGACAGCACACTGCCTCCAACAGGACATGGATAACTAGCAACAAACCACCAAGAAACAAAGAACTTGAAGAAGTTCCTGGAAAATAATGACTAAGGATTCCATCAGATATATCAGAATACAGATAATTTAATGAAATTAGGAATGGTTATATGTATGAATTCTACATATAGCATAGTAAAGTTGAAAGAGAACTATTACAAACTCCCCCATGGTGTTCACTGACCTACAGGACCTCTATTCATAAATCAAACACCTTTGCTTATAAGTAAACTGATCTTCCACTCATCCTCTGAATCCCAAAGCTTCTGGGCCCTATCTTGTCTCTTGTGCATCAGCAGTTCTTTTTTGGAGTGTAAGTGCCTTGGTTTTCTTTTTGTTTTTGTTTTTGTTTGTTTGTTTGTTCTTCATGTGTATTGGCACTTAGCCATCACACAGTCTAAGCCAAAATATCTTTTTTTTCTTTTCTATTTTTTTGGGAGGGTACTGGAGGTTGAAAACACAGGTATTCTATCTCTGAGATACACCCCAACCCCAATTTAATTACTTGTTTTTATTTTGAAACCAGGTTTCACTAAGTTGCTGAGGGACCTAGCTAAATTGATGAGTCTGGCCTTAAACCTGTAATCTTCCTGTGTCAACCTCCCAAGTAGTGGAATTACAGGCATGTACCATCATGACCAGACCATTTAAAAAAAAATCTTTGTCTTGTGTCTGTTTCCCTTTTTATTACACCTCCCCAAAATAGTTCATAGCTAGATAGATTATTAATGTATTGGCAGATAAATAGATATAGATAAAATATGAAGATATATGCAGATATATGAATTTATATATTTACATGTATATACATTTTGCTATATATTCAAATCTCATCTTGATTTGAATCTACTTTATCTTCATTCTTGAACTCACTCTAACAAAATAATTCTCTCCAAATGCTATTAAATTTATTCTGTAAAACACAGCAGTAACTTATGTTGTTAACTCCGATGATTAAACCTCAGTCCTTATTTCACTTAACCTGTAGTGGCTGAATTCAAGGCCAGCCTCAACAACATAGCAAAACTCTCAGCAACCTAGCAAGACCCTGTTTCAAAACAAAGAGTAAAAAGGGCTGGGGGTGTACCTCAGAGGTAGAATGCTCCTCGGTGGTTCAATCTCTGGTACCACACACACACACATACACACACACACACACACACACACAAAGTTACAGAGGGGAATGGATGTGAAATTGTTTAAACAACAGACTACAGACTTCATGAAAATGATAAAATTATTTTAATTTTTATAAATAGAGATAAAAATTCTAATTTTACTTTATGTCATTAGTTACTATTAACAAGAAGTCAAATACAAACAATAGAGTACATATAAAGTTAGACAAAAGTTCATGTTTCTTTAATTCTAATGACTTTCTATCCATTATAATTATATTGCCAATTTTGGTAAATTTAGTAAACATAACATAAAGTAAAATATGAAAACATGCATTTTATACATTTTTATTATCAATATGTAAAAACCATTTTTCTTCCTTATCTTATATTGACCTTTTTTGTGTTCATATTCAGGATTAAAACAGGCAACTGATTATAGCAAACCTTTTTAAATGTCAAGGGAGAGTACAGTCATGCCTCAGAGCACAAAAAACAAATGAAATATACTGTAATAAGTTCTATCATAAGGACGAGTACAAAGTGAGTTTTGGAGCCCAAAGGAAATAGTAATAGATTCTGTCCAAGATGGAGGAATGGGAATTGGTAACAGAAAGGCCTCAGAGAGAAGATGTAATTTGAGCCGTATCTTGAGGGATAGGTGAATTCCACTGGGCTGAAAAGAAGAAAATAAAATTTCAGAAAGAGGGAACAGGAGCAAGGGCCCAGAGGAACAAGAAAATAGAGCATACTCATTGCAGTGTTAGAATTCCTTAGGTCTAGAATACAATGTTCCTAGAAGTAGAGCCAGAGAGAATGTTACAAGACAAGAATGTGAAGAAGTTAAGGATTTCAATATTATCATTAAGAGGTTGGCTTTTATTAGGTAAAAAAGGGAAAAGCAATGACAGTGTTACATAAAAATAAATTCAAGCCGGGCGTGGTGGCGCACGCTTGTAATCCCAGCATTCGGGAGGCTGAGACCGGAGGATCCGGGTTCGCGGCCAGCCTCAGCTACCTAAGTGAAGTACTCCGCAACTTAGTGAGACCCGGTTTCAAAATAAGGAATAAAAAATAGGGCTGGGGGTATAGCTCGGAGGTAGAATGCCCCGGAGTTCAACCCCCAGTACCGCAAAAATAAAATAAAATAAAATAAAATAAAATAAAACTAAATTCAAATCTATATTTTCACAAAATATTGGCATCATTGAAGATACAACCACTATGACAGTTTCATTAAGGAAGGAACAGTAACAATTTGGGTTAGAAATGAGAAAGAAGTCATATCAGGATTATTTTTGAAACAGAATTGAGAAGACATAAAGATTATTGGGTGAAATAGTGAGAAAAGTTAATAAAGATACTTCCAATGCTTCTAACTCGAACAATTACATGAATGACCTGACTTTTATTGACCAGCAAGCATAACGAAGCTGTAAGTGATGTTCATTTGTCAAAAGTTGAGTTGTGCCAAGAATGTTGGCCCACATCTGTAATCCCAGGACTTGGGAGGCTCAGACAGAAAGATAGCAGGTCTGAGGCTAGCCTCAGCAACTTAGTGAGGCCTCAGCAATTTAATGAGACTCTATTTCAAAATTAAAAAATAAAATGGGGCTGGGAATGTAGTTCACAGGTAGAATTTCACAGGGTTCAATTTCCAGTATCTAAAGAAAAAAAACTTGAGTTGTATTTGTCTGCAAAAAATTTCTGGTAGACATGTTATTAATCAGTTAGAAAGTATGTCAGGAGAAATTTGGGAATTGGAAAGACACTATCAAACATTAGCAACTGGGGGTATTGGCGCATGTTTGAAATCACACTCACTTGGGTGGCTTAAATAGGATTGCAGGTTCACAGCCAGCCTCCAGCAGACTAGAGAGACTCTCAGCAACCAAGCAAAACTGTTTCAAAACAACAGCAAAAAAAATAATTTTAAACAGCAAAAAATAATTTTTAAAAGGACTGGGAATGTAGCTCAGAGGTAGAATGTCCTGGGTTTAATTTCTAGTACTATAAAAACAAATAAATAAATAGCAAATAAATCATTAGAGGATAGTTTAAAGTACTGGTTAGAAGTTCATGGTCTAGAATCTGGCAGTATGTATTTGTAACTTGACTCAAATACAAAAAAACTGTATGACTATTAGACTGTAACTCAATTTCTTATTTCCCTATAAAGAAACAATAAGAGAATCTAATCATTGTGTCAGGTGATATTTAGAGTCAAGAATGCAAACTAATTTCCTTGAACCAAGAAAGCCTTTGTTAGCTATTACTCATTACTCTTGTCAGGTAATGGATACTAATTTAAGTAATGGAAGCAGGTAAGATTAGTTAGGAAAAATAATTCAGAGAAAGAAAACCAAACAAGTAAGGAAATTTAAGCAGTTGGGAGTATGAAAGTAAGAGACTACCAGGGAAACAGTAACAACATAAACTAAAAAGTGATATGGTCAAATCCAGGACAAAGAACACTGAGATTCTATCATAGTTTAAAATTGTCAAATACTACAGAGAAGTGAAATACAATGAGAACTAAAAAGTAAATATTGAAATTTGGAGCTAGGAGCATTATGAGGAATATAAAAATGGTTATAAATCAATCTATCCCCTTCTTAATAAAATTTATAATCCATCCAGAGGCCTGTGCATTCTGAAAGAGCTTAACTAATTCAACAAATATTTATTGGAATCCTATTATGTGTCCAAAACATTAAAAATATAGTACAAAACTAATAATACTGACAAAATGTGTTACAGTATTTCAAAGCAATTCCAAAGAATACTGCAGTAACCGGACAGAACACAATACAGAGGACCTGAGAACTAGAACAGGAAGAGAGGAAGGAAGAGCAGGCTCCATGAAGGAGGAGCATCAGGGACAAATGCAAAAAGTGCGAACAAGAGTTGAGCTTTCCTCATACATTTATTGGCCATTTGTATTTCTTCTTCTGTGAAGTGTCTATTTAGATCCTTTGCCCATTTTTTAATTGGGTTATTTGTTTTCTTGGTTGTGATTTTCTTGAGTTCTTTGTATATCCTAGATATTAGACCTCTATCTGTAGAGTAACTGGCAAAAAATCTTCTCCCACTCTGTAGGCTCTCTATTGAGGTTCTTGATAGTTTCCTTTGCTACACAGAAGCTCCTCAGTTTAATGCAATCCCATGTATTGATCTCCCTTTGAGTTGCTTGTGCTTTGGAGGTCTTGTTGAGAAAGTTTTTACCTGTGCCTATGTGTTGAACCAATGCGTGTGTATCTATGTTTATAGCTGCACAATTCACAATAGCCAAACTTTGGAAGCAGCCAAGATGTCCATCAATAGATGAATGGATTACAAAACTGTGGGATATGTACACAATGGAATTTTACTCAGCCATAAAGAAGAACAAAATCATGTTCTTTGCAGGGAAATGGATGCAACTGGAAAACATTATGTTAAGTGAGATTAGTCAGTCACAAAGAGTAAAGAACCATATGTTCTCCCTAATATGCGGATGCTAGGGAGAAGATGGGGCATAAGAGGGTCTTCAGATGGAAAAGGAGAGACCCTCGATAAACAATGAAGTCGATTTAACTGAAAGGGTTTGATGGGGGGGGGGACACCCTAATGTACATCAAGGTTACTCACTAAATTGAACTTGAGAGGGAGGGAGGGCGAGGGAGCGGGGTGGGAATTGGGGGAAGGGGTCAAATGAGAAATGTGGGCACATATGTCTTTTTCAATTTGTACCTAAAAAAGATGTCTGTTTACATTGTACAAATAATAAAAAAATAAATAAATACAAAAAAAGAGTTGAGCTTTCACATAGATGGTGATGATGATGACTATGATGATGATGATGCTGATGACGACAAAGACACTAATGATGATGATTAGTGGTACTGGGGATTGAACTCAAGGGCATTCTACCTTTGACCTACACCCCCTGCCCTATTTTACTTTTTATTTTGAAACAAGGCCTCACTAAATAACTGAGGCTGGCCACAAACATGTCTCACCCTCCTAAGCACTGGAATTACAAGCATGCACTACCAGACCAGGCTTCCCATAAATTTTTAATGAAGCAGTTTCACTATATTTCATCTTTTTGACACATGTATGGAAGCAAAAAGAAAAAGCCAGATATGGTGGGGCATGTCGGTCATTGCTATCCTAATACTTGGGTGGTTGAAACAGGAAGACCACAGGTTTGAGGCCAGCCTTACCAATTTAATGAGGCTCTGTTTCAAACTAAAAAATACAATAGGACTGGGGGTATAGCTCAGAGGTAGAATGCCTCCTGTGTTCAATCCCCAGTACCACACACACACACACACATGCACATGCACACACACACACACACACACACACACACACACACAGTAGCTACCTAAAGAAAGGAAATTGTGCAAATTTTAATTATATATTCAGAAACAATCCTTTGGGTTCATTGTAATGGAATAATAACAAGTGATCACTCAAAACAGCACTGGTGGTAATGTAATTGGAAGAATGCGCCTAATTTTTAATAATTCAATTCTTTCAAAATATGGTATATCTGGAAAAAATCCATTTGGAGTACTTATAAAATTTATTATACAAATATAGGTGATTTTATTGGTACAAATAAGAGATTAAACATTGATTTCAAAGCATCTCTTTAGCAACTCCGTGAATGTGAAGGTCACCTTAGCATTGAACTGTACACTTCCCTGCCTTGCTGAGTGCAATCTATACAATCATATAATAAGCCATAATGAATATATCTTATAAATAACAAAATTCAAAATGAAAAACACAAACAACTCAGTAATTAAATAATTAACTTTTCATTATTAACACTGAAGCCATACAGTACTTTCTTCTAAAAAGTTCTAATAAGTGTTCAATGAATTTTCATATAGTTGATTTTTAATTTTTTTATCTTCTTCAAATAAGACTATTAACATACACAACTAGAGAACTATTTGGCACAAGAGATTCATGTGCTACTTATCTCTTAATGACTTTATATAGCAGAGTATTCCACAAATATCCATAATTAATAGTAAAAGTATATAAATAAAATGTTAATACAATTTAGTGCTGTTTCAAACATATCATAGAGTAAGCAGCAACTTTAACGTGATTTATATGACTGTTGTTTAAGTGCCTTGAGAATTGATATTTAATGGCATTTCGTAAGAATTTAAAATTTAAAAGGTCTAAACTGTTAAGAAATTTTAATTTATAATTATCTAACCTAACACTGTCAAATATATCTGAGATGACTAATTTGATAAGATTACTTTCTTAGTATGAACCATAGATTTTCTTAAATACTTAAAATGATACAAAAAATATTTTTCTGGAGTAGAAGCACAAGATGGTGACTGAGTGAAACATCTCTCCCCAGGCACTGTAGAGCTCGAAACAAAACTGCTGTAAAAGCAGCTTCTTGAGAGAAGAAAAAGCAACAAAAAAGTGAACAAAGTAACAAAAATTGAAGCGCTGCAAAACAGAAACCAAAAAGCGAATCAGGGAGAGTGAAAGGGCCCGAGTGGGCAGCAGCAGCAGGTACCAGAGAGGTCGCCATCATTGAGTCAGCCACCCAGAGGGAGGTCTGCGCATTGAAACATCTAAGGACCTCCTGCATATCCAGCAGCCAGATGTGGAGTAAGCGACTCCAGAACTCCACACCCTAATCAGACAGTGGCCAGAACATCTGGGATGACCATCTTAAACCTGCAGCAGGGACAATCCAGCTCACCTCTCCCTCCAGAGCCAGAACAGCACTCATTGTAAGTTAACTTCCCCAGCCGGGGGCCCCTGTGGCAACTAACAGACTCGGTCACCCACCCTTCTAGCAATTGGATAGAAGGAGAAGTGCTGGAGGGACCCAGAGCACACAGGGCATAGAGACCTCATAGGCCCCCTGGAAAATGCCTGACATATAGACTGCACTCCTGCCACCAGCAAAGGAAGAGAGAGAGACGCAGACAGGGCCTGTGGAAAGCGCGGAGCCTCCAACTTATACTGGGTCCAGATCCAGTGACGCCCACTGCCTACATAGAAAGAGCAGCACAGGGACAGGCCCTGTGGAGAGCTCAGAGACACAAGCTTGCAGTGGGATAGGTGCCAGCAGAACTCCGTGCCTTCACTGACAGAGAGAGCAAATAACAATGTGTGAAACATGCTCAAAAATCTAATATAGTGAGTAGACATTTAAAAGTTGAAAATATCTACACAGATCCAAAAGGACTGTGGAGGCCAACTCAGCTCTGTACATATATACTTGCAGGGTTTATGTTTTTACTTTTGTTTCTTTTTTGTTTTCTGTTTTTATTTTTTACTCTGTTTTTGTTTTGTATTGCTTTGTTTTATTTATATTTGTTTGTTTGGATGATTGGTTGCTTTATTTTGCTCAGTTGTCAGCTTTCTTCCTCATCCCTTTTACAAGCTTTCCTTCCTCTCTCCTATCCATATTCTTCTTCTTAACACTTTTTTCTTTTTCCTTTTTTCCCTGTCTCATATCAAGACCATTACATACCACTACACCTAAATAGACTACATTGACTACCAGAACCACCACACACATCCACTATCTTTAAACGTTGCAATATATCACATTAACACACTCAAACACTTATTCCACTGGATCATACCTTTTATTTCACCCTATTCTTGCATTCATCACTGTGGCCTCTCACCCATCCCCCAACCTTCACCACTGAACACAACCTGTCCTTGCATATACCAGTGGACACCTCTAAATACCTATTGGAGACATTGGACCAGAAAGGTGAACCACCAGAAAGGACCACTGAACACCAAGGATAAACTTGCAGAGGCCACAAACTGTCCTACGCATGCCTCTCAGATGAATTGCATAACAGAAGCAACTAATGGACCCTAGAATGCAACACATGAAACCAACTAATGGCAGTACTACAGTGGGCAGAAGAAGCCCTAGAGTAATTGCAACTCAGTACAAGATACTATTCACAAAAGGAAAATAAAAATAAGAAACCTATAAATTGAGAGAAAGTTTGCAAAAGCAGCAAAGACATAAACTTAAGAACAAGTAAATCATAGAAAGGAAAAAGAGCAAAGAAACAATGAGCTACCATAAATCCACAATAACAGAACTCACCAAGACAGAATGGCAGAGATTACCAGAAGAACAATTCAGATCTTTAATAGTAGAAATGATACAAGATTTCTGAAAAGAATGCAGGGAGACCTGGAAAGAAATAAAGGAAGAAATAAACAAAGAATCTAACACCCTGAACAGGAATCAGAAAGAAGCATTGAAGGAAGTGGCAAAATAGATTAAAACCCATAATCATCTATATGATGCCTGCAAGAAACACAACTTACAAGCAAAGATTCCCACAAACTAACAGTGAAAGATCGTGGTAAGGTAATCCATGCTAATGGAACATGAAGACAAGCAGGAGTAGCAACTATGATATCAGACAAATTGAACTTCAAGCCTAAGCTTATCAGAAGAGACAAAGCAGGTCATTTTTACTAGTAAAAAGGAACAATTCAACAAGAGGAAATAACAATTATAATATTTATGCCCCAAACATAGGTGCAGCCACTTTCATAAAACAAACTCTTCATGATATAAAGTTACACATAGATCCCAACAATAATACTGGGATGCCTCAATACTCCTCTCACATCACTAGCCCCTATCTTCTAGACAAAAGGTCTGTAAAGAAACCTCAGACTTAAAGAATACCATAAACCAAATGGACCTTTTAGACACATACAAAATATTCACCTAACTACAGCTGAATTCATATTTTTCTCAGCTGCCCATGGAACCTTCTCCAAAACAGACCACATTCTGGGCCACAAAGCAAGCATTGGCAAATTAAAAAATGTAACATAATCCCTTGTATCTTTTCAGACCACAATGGAATAAAACTAGAAATCAACTCTAAAAAAACCCAGAGTAACCATGTAAACACATGGAGACTGAACACCATACTATTGAATGAGGAAAGCATCATAGAAGAAGTAAGGGGAGAAATTAAAAAATTCCTATAAACCAACAAAAACAGAGACACAACATATAAATACCTCTGGGACACCTTGAAGGCAGTATGAAGAGGAAATTAATAGCAGTAAGTACCCACATATGAAGAACAGAAAAATCAAATAAATAACCTAATGACACAGTTCAAAGTCCTTGAAAAACAAGAAGAGTCTAACCCCAAAGCCAGTAGAAGACAGGAAATTATGAAAATCAGAGCAGAAAATAATGAAATAGAGAACAAAAAAATACAGAAAATCACCAAAACCAAAAGCTGGCTTCTTGAAAAAATAAACAAGATAGATAAACCATTAGCCAACCTAACCAAAAGAAAGAGAGATTCTACCCAAATTACCAAAATAAGAGATGAAAATGGTGATATTACCACCAACAGTGTGGAAATCCAGAGGATCATCAGAAACTACTTTGAAAAATTA
Organism: Graphiurus murinus; assembly: GCA_004027655.1. Taxonomy (NCBI): domain Eukaryota; kingdom Metazoa; phylum Chordata; class Mammalia; order Rodentia; family Gliridae; genus Graphiurus; species Graphiurus murinus. The sequence continues at coordinate 28,247 of PVLC010003112.1, forward strand.
TACTCCAACAAAATGGAAAATCTGGAAGAAATTGGCAATTTTCTAGATACATATAACCCTCCTAAATTGAGTCAAGAAGATATAGAAAACTTAAACTGAGCCATAACAATCAGAAATAGAAACAGCAATAAAAAGTTTACCATCAAACAAAAGCCCAGGGCCAGATGGTTTTCCAAGTGAATTTTATAAAACCTTTATAGAAGAGCTAATCCCAATACTCTTCAAACTATTTCATGAAATAGAAAGAATTGGGACTCTCCCATACACATACTATGAAGCCAACATCATATTAATAGCAAAGCCAAATAAAGATAGCTCAAGAAAGGAAAGGAAAACCATAGGAATATATCGCTGATGAACTTAGACACACAAAACTGCTAAACAAAATACTAGCAATGTGCACTCAATACCACATCAAGAAAATTATACATCATGACAAAGTTGGGTTCATCCTATGGATGCAAGGCTGGTTCAACATAAGAAAAACAATTCATGTAATTCACCACATAAACAAAATCAAAGACAAAAATCACAGGATCATTTCAATTGATGCTGAAAAAGCATTTGATAAAATTCAACACCTATTCATGCTAAAAGAACTGCAGAGAAACGGAAGAGAAGGAACACACCTCAACATCATAAAGGCAATATACAATAGGCCTACAGCCAACATCGTATTAAATGGGGAAAATTCACAAGAGTTCCCACTAAAAACAGGAGCAAGATAAGGATGTCCATATCACCACTTCTGTTCAATATATTACTTGAGACTCTATCCAGAGCAATAAGGCAAGAGAAGGAAATCAAAAGTGTAAAAATACAAAAAGAAGAACTAAATCTATCACTTTTTGTAGATAACATGATACTATACTTAAAAGACTCAACAAAGTCAACCATAAAATGTATAGAATTGATCAACAAATTCAGCAAAGTGTCTGGATACAAAATAAATCTTAAAAGACCAGAATATTTCCTGTATTATGCCAACGATAAATCCACTGAAAAAGAAATCCAGAAAACAATTCCACTCACAATAGCACCCTGAAAAATAAACTATTGAGAAATAACCCTAACCCAAGAGGTAAAAGACCTCTATAAAGAAAACTATAAAAAGTTGAAAAAAAGAAATTGATGAAGACCTTAGAAGATGGAAAGATCTTCCATGCTCTTGGATAGGCAGAATAAAAGTTACCCAAATCTATGCCCATTAAAATGATTGAAGTTGTTTGAAACTGTCATTTGTTTTTTATTGTGCCAAATACATTAAACATGGAGTATCTTGTCAATACCTACAGGTCATAGATGCCCCCTCTTCTGGAGTTACTACCATTGCCCACACTTCAATTCTGGGTTGGTGTCCATGATCTTCAAAGATTTCCTCATTCCAGCCTCACCAGTGAGGGTGATGGAGTGCAGTGAAGTCAGGAGCCCATTGTCTAGTGTCTGGCTTGTACTTGTGCCCCCAGCCCCACTGTTCCTTCACACCCTGGGCCTTCTCTACTTTCAAAGAACTTCCAGAGTGGAAGACAGTAGATCACATTTTGTGCCCTTCCATGCCTTACATAAATATGGAGAGGAGAGAGGAAGAGAGATGGATGTTTAGAAAAGAAGAATATTGAAACTAGACCGAAACCTATACTAATTAATTCTTAACATATACTATGTAAAATGAACAAATTATCTCATAATATTTAAAAACCTTGCCTGTAGTTTCTCTTTATGCTTTGAAAATTCTAGTACATGATTTCACAAAATTCAGTAGCAATACTTTCCAAGTTTTCTTTTATCAATAGGTAACCATCTTCTTTTATCCAAATTTCATTTCTCAAAAAATTCTTTAAAATTATCTTCTATCATTCTTATTATGTTCCTCGAGGGCAGTGAGAGCAACTTCTGTCCAGCTGCCTGTTGTTATCCATAACATTTTGCTGGAGCACAACTCGAATCATGTACTTATGAGATGTCTCCAGACACTTTCCTAGTACTACAGCAGGGTTGGTTGTTAGGATAGAGATGACACGACCCAAAAGACAAAACGTATTTACTAACTGGCCCTATAGAGAAAAAAGGTGTGAGCTCTAGAACATGTAAAAATTAATAACACAGACTACCAAGAGACTGATTTACCTTAAAGCTATATAGTTTTTTTTTGTTGTTTTTTTTTTTTAGAAATCAAGGCATTATAAAATAAATGGTAGTGGAAGTCACCTAGATCTTTATTTCAAGGGTAAAATTATTTGAGGCACATAGAAAGATAAAACTCTTTCTAATATCATCATCAAGTGGTAGAACTGAATTACCAATGATGTCTTTCAATTCCCATCACAGGGTCCTTTCCTGTCACCAGCAGAGCTGGAAGTCAAGAAGAGCATCAAAAAGCATTTTCAAGATACATAGAAACTGAAAAATTATTAATATAAATGAGTGTAATTTGTTCTAAAACACTATAAAATCATCATTACTATATTTGATAATAGGTTGTTTAGGTGTTTTGTTACCATCAGTTAATATCTTGTACAGTAATTTGGCTTGAACACTCCATAGGTAACTAAGTTTTGTTGAAGAAATGCCATTTTTGTGTACCTTTTTTCTTTCTGTACTGTACTACCCTAAGGAGTGAACACTAATGGGTATTATTTATTACATAGTCCCGTGGCATTTGGCATAAAATTTATTTAAGAATGTTCACTAAGTACACAGCATTTGCATGTAGTTTGTTTTTAATCCACAATGACTCTAAAACATTCATATTGACTTAGAAATAATGAAATTTATGTTATTCAATATATCAATATTTAAAATTACTTTTTTATGTCCCAAAACTCATTGTTCCTAAAGTAAAGGTGAGAGAAAAACAAATGACAAAGTAAAGAACCATGTTATTTTTGTAAAAATTCAAGAGAATTTTATTTGTGAGTTGTACTTGTGGTTAAAGTTCCCAAAGCCACCAAATCAGAGAGATTCCATTATTTGTTGTCAAAGGTCTTGCTCAGCTCTCACATTTTATCATGCTATTGATGTGATTAAAGCCCCACCAATGTGATAAAATAAAACATGGAAAATATATAAAAGATTAAAATTGGATTTATCATGACTTAAAATTTCTTCCTCAAACCATGCTGAATAGTATTTGATTGGTACAATCTTCCTATCATCACTATCTACAACTTATATTGAAATTTTCTATTACATTTCTGAAACATAGAGGGGTTATATGCAGAGAAAACTACAAAATAGGGTGGGACCTAAAACACAGAGCTGGGATAGTATTTTGAAACTGCAAAAGCATATTGATTGATTCAATGCCAAAAAGATATTATAAACATATAATTTTTATATTTAGTCCTCAAAAATGAATTTTCTGTAGATGTTAGCAACATATAAGTTGACAAAATGAAGAGTGTAAGAGAGAAAAGATGGAGAAGAGAAGCAGAAGAAGGTGTCCTGAGTATGGTCACTGTCGATTCTTGCATGAAACACCAACCTTAGGGTGGTCGATGCTTTTGTCTACTTCACTGAGAGTGATTCTAGGACTTCTACTTATAAAATACAACACTCAAAACAAACAATCAAATATATCCCTCAGGCAATGTGAACTAGTGATTGAGAGGAGAATATTGAGCTGTTTTTCAGAGAACAATAAAGTTGCTTTAGAAGTTACTCTCTGTTTTCCAGTGTTAGCTTTTTATTATAGTATACAGAAGACATGTTATCAATGTTAATTATATTTAGGAAACTATTACGTACACATTGGTGATATAAAATGATAATTTAGTTCAAACCTATTACCAAAAGTCAAAGTACTTTCTCATGAGGCAGATTATTATTCAATGTTTTAATTAGGTTAGCTGAAAATTTATGATGTTTTTTCTTAGTGACTTTTTAATAGACATTTGTATTTCAACTTGTCTTAACTTCTGTTTCCTGCTGATTTTGTTGGAAATTGTTATTGTGTTTCTGCCCATAGGGCTTTATTGCCTAGTATTGACTTAACTGACACCCATAATGGAAGTCCTTTAGGCCTTTTTCATATTATGTTGTTGTCTAATCTTTCCTTTAGAGTAAGGAAGGGAAGACACTTGCATTTCTGTTTACTAACAATGTTTTTTATATAATTTATCTAAATATCTTTTTGGAAATAAACTAAAAATATGAAGAGGTAGAATTTTGTTTAAGCAGGGTATGGTGGCATATGCCTGTAATCCCAGCACTTGAGAGGCTGAGACAGGAGTATTTCAGGTTTGAGGACAGTCTCAGCAACTTAAAAGGACCCTCAATAAATTATGGAGATGCTGTGAGTAACTCTGGGTTCAATACCAAGTATGTAAAAAAATTCTGTTTAGATGACACAAAAAATAAGCAGAAATGTTATAAGGATTAAAATAAATATGTCCAAAGCCCATGTCTACCAATTTATTTATTGAACCTGAAACTGTTAGGGTATAATATCTAAAAAGATTTAAAATTATTAGACTCTATTTAAATGATTCATTGAGCCAGGCATGGTGGTGCACACTTGTAATCCCAGTACTTGGGAGGCTGAGACCGGAGGATATGGGCTCGTGGTCAGCCTCAGCTACTTAGTGAGGCCCTCCACAACTTAGTGAGACCATGCTTCAAAATAAAGACTAAAAAATAGGGTCAGGGGTGTAGCTTGAAGGTAGAATGGCCCTGAGTTCAATCCCCAGTACCGAAAAAAAAAAATCATTGGCTATTTCAAGGTTTTGGAAGCATAGACACATTCATGGAAAGCTGTAAAGATTTGGCATTAGAGGGCTCCTAAGTCAGCTTAGTCAGTCATTCCTTTCTTTAATAAATATGAATTTAGTTTTACTAACAATAAGGTAATGAGATCCACACTGGGTATTCAGCAGTGAGCACAAAGTTCGAGGTCCTTCCTCTTGGAAGCATAAACTGATGACATGAGGAATAAACACATAAATTAGAAGATAACTAAGAATTGTGCTGAGTGCGACAAACATACAGTATGAAAAAGGAATTGGGGAATTATTCTCAAATTAAGATGTTAAAAGAAGATCTCATTAAGTGGTAATAATTTGAACTTTTCCAACATCCAAGAGAAAATTTCCATACAGAGGAAAGAGAAAAAGTAAAATTATAAAAGATAGGAAGAGGTGTGCCTATTCAGGACAAATATGAAAATGGTCTACCTGAGAATAGATGAAATGTGGTGTTAGAAGGTTTGCTAGCCGGTGCAGTGGCATATACTTATAATCCTAGCATTTGAAAGGCTGAGACAAGAGGATCACAGGTTTGAAATCAGCACATGGTAAAATAGGTAAACTAGGGATTCCCTGGTTTAAAATAAAAAATAAAAAGTGGGAGTACTTAAAAGGTAGACTGATCTTGGATTAATTCCCAGTGCCACAAAAAGGAAGTTGCTGAGGGATGGGGTATAACTCTGTGCTAGAGGATGTGATAAGCACATGTGAGGCCCTGGGTTCAGTCCTTAAGTGTGCATACATGCACACACACACACACACACACACACACACGAAGGAGTTGTGGAATTATCTCTAGGTCCTTAATGATAAAAGAATAAAAGGTAGTGAAGACCATTTCAAAGAGTTTGATTTTTTCTAAAATGGAATAGGAAGAAATTTAAGGGTTTTCATCAAAGGTATGATTTGATATGATTTTTGCTTCTGAAATATATATTACAAGATATGGTGACTATATCTTTTGAAGTATGGAATGACTTGGGAAAAGGAAGAAATAGAAATTAGTAACCTTTTCTAAAAGTTTTCTCAGCTACTATCTGAGTTATTCCATTCTTGCACTTTAGCACTTAACTTTCAGCTCCCTGCCTGTGTTAGTTTCCTATCACTATAACGAACGCATGAGATAGTTAATTTATAAAGAAAAAATATTTATTGTGGCCATAGTTTTGGAAGTTTCAGACTATGATCAGTTGGCCATGCTGTCCTGGGCCTTAGTGAGGCAGCACATCCTGGTCAGAGTTTGTCCCTTGTCCCTTCTTCTTATCTTACTTTTTGCTTCCAGCTCTTATAAGTAGAGGATAGCTTTCCTCCACCATGCCCTTTGCCATGGTTTTTCTGCCTTGGAGCCTGAAAAACATAAACTGAACCTCAGAACTGTGAGCCTTAATCAACTTTTCTAAGTTGTTCTTGTCGGGTACTTTAGTCACTCTGACTATTATGGTTAGATACAGAATGTTCCCAGAAGAGCTTATGGATTAATGTTCAAAGTTGATATAATTAAGTCATGGGGGTTATAATGTCATCAGAGGATAAATCCATTGTAATGAATTTACTGTGTAGTAACCCAGGCAGGTGAGGTGTATATGAAAGAGGTGTATCCCTAAGGTTTAGTCTTAGGGATTATATATGGCTCCTCCTCCCACTGCTCGCTCTCTCTCTCTCTCTCTCTCTCTCTCTCTCTCTCTCTCTCTCTCTCTCTCTCTCTCTTCCTTCTCTCTCCCCACTTCTCAACTATCCCTGTGAGATGAGAGCAGAGCTTTTCTCTCTCCCTCACTCTCCTTCCTGACACCATGCCTTGAGTTCTTCTGACCCAGTCTGACAGGGACTGCACTCTGACATTAAAAAACCACACAAATTAAAATAGAATTTCATCTCAAAAAACTGCAGCAAATAAATACTCCTTCCTCCAAGCTGTCTAGTCAGTTGTTTTGGATTACAGCAGTTACAATGTCTACCTAAATAGTGACCAAAAAACTAACTGAAACAGGACTACTCCAGCTTTAGAGATTGGAGGAGATAGTTTATATCCCAAATGTTCTACAAGAAATGTTAGCAGAGAAATTTCTATTTATCTCTAGAATGATAATAATTTCCTTAGCAAAAATATCTAAAACATCCTACATTATTTTTAGTAGTTTCAAGTTTTCTAATAAAATAACAATAAAACAGGCAATCATCAAAGAAAATAATATAAAGTATTAGTTTGATGGAAAGTTTTAGAAACAGTATTTTAACTCTTGAAATATATGTTGAATAATAGAGAAAAAAATTCCACCATATTTATCATATGACATATAGTTATTTTATTCTTTTCAAAATTGGAAAAGCAAGGATATAATTAATATTTTTATCAGAAAAAATAGGGATAAAAATGCTTTTCAATCTTACTGAATTCATGATAAATAGTAATAGATTTTTTACAAACTTTATCAAAAAGTGTATAAAATAAATCTTTATTCAAAGTTTTATTATTTTAAAAGGTACTTAAAGAATGTAAACTTGTTGGTCTTTTCTATTTTTTGAAGTTCAATGACGTTAGTGGGCATAGCCATAAAAACACTTGCTACTCACTTTGTTTACTATATTACAAGATTTGACATTATGAATCAATATTTTATAATAGTTTACTATGCACCCATATGCTGATATTCTAGTGAGGTGAGGGAGACATTAAATAATCACACAAACAAAAAAAAATTTCAAAATATGATAAAGGTCAGAAAGGAAAAATACAAGGATATTTGTATGCCCATTGAGAGAACTCTCACCTGATCTTGACAGGGAGGAAGAGTGGGAGTTAAGGAGAGGAACATGTAAAAGATACTTCTGTCAAAGGGGAGCGTATATAAAGGCTCTCAGGATGATCCAAAGTCCCTTGAAGTGACTTGAGTGCAAAGACCACAAGAGGGAGAGTGTTTTGATGTAAGAATAGATAGCAAAGTCTAGGTCATCCAATGCCTTAGTAGTCATGATTAAGTATTTTGGAATTTATCCTGATAGTAGTATGAAAAGCTTATCAATTTTGAGTATATAAAAGTTCCATGAGGAGAAAGGAAAAACAATTCAGCAGAAAAGTCAATGAGAAGATTTTTATTTAGAAAGGACCTGACTTTTGTAGAATGCTAGAGCAGATATAAGATCAAGTGTCTGGTCCACTGCCGAGCTCAAGAGTGATGGGGTGTCCTGCATTATCCTATTTTTTGAGAATTATCTTCCAAATACATACAAAATGTGAAAGGTAGGCTTTATGCCCTAAATGTCTACCTTTTAGAAATGCCTTCTAATTTCACCGTATTACATAGCTGTTTATAATTTTGTTAGATGTATGGGGTTCAGTGTGATCTGTTAACACATGCGTGCAGTGTGCACTCTTCAAATCAGGGCAGTCAGCTTATCCTTGGCTCATCATTACTTTGTATTTGGAACTTCAAGCTCCTCTTCAGTTCTTCATATAATGTATAATAGGTTATTGTGAACTACAGTTACACACTTTGCTTTTCCCCAAAGCAAAACCTATTCTATCTGACTGTATTTTAGTGCCCAGTACCCAAACTTTTTATCCCAATCCTCCTACCTTTCCTGACCTCTAGTAGTTATTATTCTACATTCAGATAAACATTTTCTTAGCTTCCACATGTGAGAGAAAAGATGTGATATTAATCTGTTTGTGTCTGACTTATTTCACTTAACCTAACATCCTCCAGTTCTGTTCATTTTGCTGTAAATGACAGAATTTTATTCTTTAGTGTTGCATGATACTTCATTATATAGGAAAATTTTTGTAATATTGCTGTAGATGTAATCTGTCATATAGTTTTTAATCTCAAAGAGATGATTTAATTTATGTCATATTATATCATATTATCTCATTTTATATCATACTAGTGTTCACTTGATACTCCTAGTGCTCAAAAATCTGTCATTATAATATAAATTTAATTGTAATTCAGGAGTTTAATTCTATCAAAGTCACACAATTTAAATCTAATTTAATTTTAGGCTCCATATGCTTTCACCCTAAATATTAGATACACCTAATTAAAATATCATTAAGATTACAATGTCATTAAGACATATTCTCTCAAAATTCCTTCACTCTTAAAGTAACTTAAATTATGCAATTGTTTAATTAAAGTATTTATTACTTAGGGCAATAAGACTTTAAAAATTACTTCTCTAAGGCAAATCAATTTTAAAAGTTGGATTTAAAGTTTATCAATACTTAACCCACATATAGTTGATTAGCTTAATTATTTAGAATCAGTATGCCTTGTGTCATTAAAGCATGTGACAGTACTCTCAACTCCATCTTCAGTGGGGAATTCTTGAGTAGCTAGATTTTGAGATTTATAGTTCTTATTCAGATTTCTTGCTGTGATGGGCTTTGTTCCAGGGAGAAGTGGTCATTGTAAAGTGTATATAAACACCTCACTTGTCCTTCCACTACTCCTCATTCTCTGCATGTGTTGTAGGGGGATCAAACTGTAAATTCTATGCATGAGAGAAAAGCATTCTACCACTGAGCTATGTCCCCAGCCCACAATTCCTCTTTCTTAACTGGGAAAAAGTTTGTCAAAAACTGCTGCACTCTCCATATGTTAAAATGTAAATAAATAGCTGGAAAAAGCTAACATATATACTATGTTTCTCTGTTCTCTCCTTTATATCATTTTCTGTGCTCTGCCACTGTGACAACTTTTCTTAACCTGAAAAAGATGTGTCCACCTGATGAATAGATTGCCTCAAGGATAAAGTCAGAATTCAATATTTCTGATGGAGATTTGCATGATCAGGTTGGACATAGGCAAAAGGAGACCTAGTATTCCTTCAGGGTAAAGTGTGCTTATAACATTACAGAATTCAATTTTGTAGGTATCCATATAGGACAAGGAGTTGTGTGATTTCAAATGCAAGAAAGGCCTAGCTATTTACAAAAAGCTCAGCTGAATGAATAGAAAAATCAAGAGTATGGAGAAAAGATTCGGATTGAAATCACTTAAGGGGCTATATTTCCGTAACGTTAGCATTTCTCCAAATCTTAGCAAGTAATTAAATTAGTCATATATATATAATATTTATCATTAATCCATATGTAGTATGCAATTATTGATAGAAGAGTGAAAAAAACAAATTATGGTACACTACTTAGTGTTAACGTGGTGGCACACACTTGTAATCCCAGCATTTGGGAGGCTGAGACTGGAGGATCCCAGTTCGCCACCAGCCTCAGCTACCTAGTGAGGCACTCTGCAACTTAGTGAGACCCTGTTTCAAAATAAAGAATAAAAAAAAAACAGGGCTGGGGATATAGCTCTGAGGTAGAATGCCCCTGAGTTCAATTCCCAGTACCACACACACAAAAAAAGACAATATATTAGTCTTTAAATATAGAATGGTGAGTGAAAGACTAAACAATGGAATTTATACAGCATATTTCCACTACACGTAGTCTAGAAGAGGCAAAATTAATGTGTTTAAAAAAAATCAGAACAGAGGTTGCCTATGATCAGGGGAATGAGAGACTGTTTGGATAAAGCAATGCTCTGATTCTTGATAGGAGTTTGAGTAATGCAGAAGCATGTATTGGTTAAAGGTCAGAATACTATATCTAGTATTCTTCCCTGTTGGAAATGGAAACCAAAGCAAAAACTAAAAATAAATCAGAATATAATTAGCATGCTAAGATATTCTGGATGTATGGATATATAATGAAGCAAATACACAAAGTATCTACTGTAGAAGTTAGTCACAGGTACAAGTGTACATGTGTGTTCTGTGAACATTTCTTCCAGATTTTCTGTATGTTTAATTTTTTTTTCATAATGAAGGCTTGGGGAAAATAATAAAAAAGTCTAGGAAAAAAAAGCATATATTGATATCACTATTGCATTAGAGTTTGATATTATTTCCTTTTCCACTGACAATTGTTTTCATTTTTACTCACCAATGGTATATTAAAGAGAAACATGGGCTTGGTATGTACAATTGTCCACAGAAAAAAGAAGGCAATAGGAAAGTAAGTTTGCATATTTGTAATTATTCGCTATTCTATAAATTCCATAGGTCCAAATCTTGGCCTTGATGATATTTAAAGCAATGCATCTTCTTTCTTGTAATGGTTAATTATCTTCATGCAAAGTCTCAAAACAGATGGATATCTAGGAAAGTATCCAAAAACAAATTCAGAATACATCTATACATGATATATTGAAGCCCATGAAGTCTGTAATCTCTGCAAATAAGATTTCCTGTTGAGCATCTGTATTACATTATTTTAAATTAGTATACTTTATTTTTAGAATAGCTTTAGTCTTAATTAAAGAGAAAGGAGAAAATAAATTGTTTACCTACATCCCTCTTTCCCACAAACACACTCCCTATTAATAATATCTTGTATTATAATGTATATTTTCTATAATTGATTAGCCAAAATATTATTTTATTCTGGATCAAAGTCTGCTGTTTATAGTAGGGATTTTTCTTTCTGTTGTAAATTCTCTAATTCTGATAAATGCATAAGGACATGGAACCTCTTACAGTATCAAAGAATACTATTACCACCATAAAAATACCTGGAGTTCTACCTACCACTCATCTTTCCCTCTCTGCCTACAAAACTGTGGGAATCACTATCTTTTAACTGTCTATTGTAATGACTTTTCCAGAATATCATATAGTTGAAATAATAAAATATGTGGACTTGTTAGAATATCTCCCTTTATTTAGCAATATGTATTTGGGTTCCTCCATATCTTTGGGGGTCTAATTGCTCATTTTTTTTATAACTGAATAATATTTAATTAAAGGACATATTAGGTGCTCCCAAGCTTTGGCATTTGTGAATAAAACTGCCACAAACCTTCCTGTACATATTTTTGTGAAAACATAGCTTACAACTCATTTGTGTAAATATCTTAGTGCCTGATTGTTAGATTACACAGTAAAAGAAAAAGACGGCTTTGTAAAAATCTCATACTGTGTGTTAAAGTATCCATAAGACTTGACATTCCTACAATCAATGAAAGAAATTTCCTACTGCTACAAATTCTCACCAGTATTTGATGTTGTCAGTGTTTTTTTTTTTTTATTTTAATCCTTACTAATAGGTGTGCAGTGGTACTAATGGTTTTAACTTGCAGCTCCCTAATGACATGCAATGTTGAATATTCTATATATTTTCTTTGATGAGATGTCTGTTCATGTCTTTTGCTGATTTGTTATATGGTTATTTTCTTAGTGTTTAATTTTAAAAGCTTTTTGCATGTTTTAAACACTAGTATTTTATCAGATTTTTTTGCAAAGACTTTTTTTTTCAAGTCTGTGGTTATCTGTTTTGTTCTATTAACAGTGTCTTTCTCAGAGAAGAATCTTTTTTTAAAATTTTAATGTATGTAGTTTTTTTTTTTTTTTTGGCATAGTCTTTACAATTTTTCCAGTTCCACTTGCTGAAAGATCATTTTCTGTCTGCATTGAATTACCTTTGCTTATTTGTTAAAGATAAGTTGACTGTATTCATGTGGGTATATGTTTTGGCTCTCTCTTTTTCCCTTATCTATTTGCCTGTTATTTTATAACATCACATTGTTGATTACAGTAGGTTCATATCAAGTAGTACTTTTTTTGTGTTTGGCATGAGGAACTGAACCCAGGAGTGTTCTATTGTGGAGTTACATCCCTGCTCCTTTTTAATTCTTATCTTTAAACAAAGTCTCTAAATCGCTGCACATTGGCCTTGAATTTATAATCTTTCCTGTCTCAGCCTCCCAAGTACTGAAATTATAAACATGTGTATTGCATCCAGCTTTAAATAGTCTTTATATGAGGTCGTATTCATCCTTCAATTTTGTATTCTCCTTTAATATTGTGGTGGATATTCAGGGTATTTTGCCTTTTCTTATAATGATTAGAATCAGTGTTGATATATATTATTTATAATTTTTATAATTTATTTATAATATTTGTATCTATGTTTATGATAAATGTTGACCTCAAAATGAGAATAAATTTTATCTTTTTTCTAGTGTAAAGAATAAGGAAATGCTTCAATAATAATATCTATAAGTTGCCATTCAAACTAAAAATTTGCACATATTTTGAAGATTAACTCAGGAACTTTTGAGTTAGTACAATGGAGATATTTTAAATGATCACTAGGTAAAAGTAACTTATTAGAATATTCTTAAATCAGAAACCAACCTCAACATGGTTCACTGGGAAGATTAATATAGAGGCAATGTCCCATGTGGCGAAGGGAGAAATGGCTAACTGGCAATTCATTTAGAAAGAGATAAAAGATGAAGTGTGAGGTCATTGAAAACAACATAATACAAAACAGGCTAGAACTTAGTATTTGATCCCAGAATTCAGTAGAAGGCAATGGGATAAAGTAATCAAATTTCTTTGATAACTAGAAGAATAATCTTAACTGATAAATTTAACATACTAGAAGAAGTCTGTATTCATGAGAAAACAAGAAATTAAATTTTAAGTTTTTATACTTGAGTCAGGGTCAAGGAATCTGAATACAGAGTTCTAGTAGCACTTAGTGATATGGAACAAAATCTCCAAAAAGATAATTTGATATTTGTCTTCTATGGCATTGTTCTCTCAGTCCATATGACTCCAACTTCTCATAGGTGCACATTTTAATATTTATTTCAAGTTTTCTTAGTAAATGTTTTGGGGACTCTCAAATCATATGTCTTCAGTTTAGAATACTTTTCTCCAGGTTTAAGATACCTAGTGAATACTGAATTAGGATACCTACTGAATATTGGGATACAAAATAACCCACAGTCAACTCAAAGTCACAGTATTCAAAACAGAACTCATCTTTACCCAAATTTTGTTATGTCAGTGATTGTCAATCTCAATTTTGGAACTGTGTTTTTATTACACAGTCAAGTAAAAGGCTAAAATGCATGACTTTTTTTATTGTTCCTCTCTCTCTCTCTCTCTCTCTCTCTCTCTCTCTCTCTCTCTTTATAAGTCATTTGTTTGATAAACCATGTATTTATTTTCTATTATAATGTTTAACTAAATCCTGAAATGTTATTGAGTGCTTCAAGGTCTTTTTGTCAAGTTTTTTTTTTTTTAATGTTGCAAGATATATTCATATATGTATATCTGAGTTCTACTTAAGATGTATAAAATAATATAGGCCAGGCATGGTGGCATATGCCTGCAGTCCCTGGTTTCAAGAGGTTGAGACAAGAGGATCACAGATTCAAGGATACTTCAGCAAATAGTGAGATTCTTATCAACCTAGTGGGACTCTGTTTTCAAATAAGAACTAAAATTAGGCTAGTGGTTTAGCTCTAAGGTGAATGCTTCTGGGATCAATCCCCAGTACCACAAAATAAATAAATGAATAAATAAATAAATAAAGACTTTTAATCATATAAAATATTAAATTATATATTAGTATTAAATAGTAATAGCAAAATAATTATGCTAACACTTTAAATATATTGTTATATTTGATAATTAGAATCATATAAACACATAACAATATATAAACTATTAGGATATAAGTATTTAGAGAAAAAGAAATGAATCAAAGTTTTAGCATGGAAAAAATATAAAATACTAAAAGTTAATAAAAAGCTACCATATATATTTTAACCTGAATAGGGATCAATATCAAAATATCTGCCAGACAGTATATCAAATAACAAACATCATTCTGATGTTAAGACTCCTCTGGTTACATCTTAAAAAGTGACATATCACTTTTAAATATCAGCATTTACAATATGGCTAAAATTGTATCGATGGTAATTATTTAAATTGTAATAAAATTTCTTAGATGAAACTATCAGTGTACAAGTTTGAGCATAGAATTTTTTTATTGGTACATTGTAATTTACATTCAGGATGGTAGAGACATTCACACAGCACTCATTTAGCTCTCTCCTAGCTCCAAATCCACTCCCTCTTCCTCCCCATCTTCCCATGCATGACACTGTGATTGGCATTGATAAATGTGTATATGTACATCATGTCCTTTGAAGTATTTCCCTTTTCAATCTTTCTCCCCCTCCTGCCTTCCTCAGTTAGATCCCCTCCTTCCCTCCACTCCTTCTCCTCTGTCTGGAGTCTCTCCTGTATCCCAATTTCTCCCTAGGTTCCCCAGATGAAAGAAAATGTCTGATGTTTTACTTTTTGTGACTTACTAATCTCATTTAGCATAATATTCTCCAGTTCCATCCATTTCCCTTCAAATGACATAATTTTGTTCTTCTTTATGGCTAAGTAGAATTTCCTTGTATGTACATCCCATAATTTTATAATCAATTCATCTGTTGATTCACATCTACACTGGTTCTATAATTTGGCAACTATGAATTGGGATGTCCTTAGAGTCCAAGAAGCCAAGAGTCCTGTTTGTTAACCTATCTGGTCCAGCCTCTGCAGTAGGGATTTAGAGGTCAGCTGGTATCTGCAAGGACAAACTGTGAAGGGTGAATGAAAAGAAAAGAGAGTGAAGGATACAAGAATAGAAAATAGAATAAAGTAGAATAAGAATTTTTCTTTTCTCTCTTTTTTTTTTTTTTTTTTTTTGCGGTAACGAGGATTGAACTCAGAGGCGTTCTACCTCCGAGTTATACCCCCAGCCCTATTTTTTATTCTTTATTTTGAAACAGGGTCTCACTAAGTTGCAGAGGGCCTCATTAAGTAGCTGAGGCTGGCTGCGAACCCGGATCCTCCGGTCTCAGCCTCCCAAATGCTGGGCTTACAAGCGTGTGCCACCACACCCAGCTAGAATAAGAAATTTTAAAAGGAAAAAATAAGATGATAAAAATAAAGATACTGAAAATAAAGGAAAATTCTACTAAACAATATAGAATATATAGACTTAGTGATAAGAAATAGAAAAATATAGAGCATGGGAAGACAAGTGTACTAAAAAATCAAACAGAAAAAAAAAAAAAAACCTCAGAAATAAAAACCTAGCAGGGTGTGGTGGTGCACGCTTGTAATGCCAGCGCTAGGGAAGCTGAGATAGGATCCAGATTCGTAGCCAGCCTCAGTTGTGAGGCCCTCTGCAACTTAGTGAGATCCTGTTTCAAAATAAAGAATAAAAAATAGGGCTGGGGGTATAGCTCGGAGGTAGAATGCCACTGGATTCAATTGCCAATACCGCAAGGGGCGGGCTTAAGAATTGTTTAACAATGGTGATTAAGTTCCCTTGTTGGAGAGGAGCTGAGTGTTATGACTTTGGATAGACCCTTGCCTGTTTCTTTTTTCTTCTTGGATCGAGGCTTCCTTAGAAGGGATATAAATGCTGCTCCAGACCTCTGGTTCAAGTATCTGCTCCCTTGCCTGCTGGATTTCCTCCTTTGTTAATGAGGCAGTGTGGGGTGGAAGAGTGGGGAGGGGCTGGCTGCTGATGCTGGCTGCTTGGAAAAGGTTCTTCTGGTCTTGGGGTATAGCCTAGTGGCAGGGAGTTGCCCAGCATTCACAAGAGCCCTAGAATCAATCCCCAGAGCTGAAACCAAAACAAACAAACAAAAAAAGGAATTTGAGAGAAATTCTAAAGATAAAAGAAAAAGGATCCTAAAAACAAACAACAGCAAGAAAATAAACAAGCAAACAAAAAATCTCTAGCACTTGCAGTCGGCTTGGGTTCATGTGGATATTTTCAGCCTGTTAAGGACCATTTATTACTATATGTTCCTGAGCATATTCCCCAATGTTCCTGCCCACTTGGAAACGTGTAAACAAGAAGTCAGTCTGCAACTCCGGAGTTAGGTCCCACAGTGAGACCCTGGACCAGCATCTCCCTCTGTCCACATGGGCACCAAATGCCAGCATCAGGTCAGTCCTAGAGCAAGGAGATTCTGCACTCTCCACAGAAATGACTGGATTAGTATGCAACTTCTGAGCCCAGTGTTTTCCTAAGAATTTTGTGTGTACTGTGCAGCCAACATCTGAATGTATTCCCACCTTCTTTTTTTATGATCTCTTTTCAGTTGCTCATTTCGTGGAGCCTGTACTTACCTCCTTGTGGATCACACACTCAACTCTTCCACCTGGTGTTGTTGGCCTGGGGAGGTAGGAAGGGATATGGTATTGAATTTCATCACCTTTTTCTCTCTGGTATCACTATAGAGCTGTGATTCTATGTTTGGTACCTTTACTGTCTAGAATCTTACTCCATCGTCATCTTCCTCTGTCTCTCTGGGAGCATAGATTTTGAAAATTATTTTAAATATTATATGAAAAAAACAATTCAATATTTTGAATCATCTCTGAGCCTATACATTTCTTTCAATTCAGATTTTATTTGGGTGATTCCATAAAAACTGCAATCCATCAGAGAAAACTGTTTAAACACCCCCCCAGGAAATTATTCTTAAAGTATTTAAAATCTATAAGCAAATTGTTTCCTGTATACAATGATTTATGTTAGAATTTAATCAAATTCTTCTTCTATCTCTATTAAAGATATGCAACTAGAATTAAAATATTTTATTAAATAATCCAACATACATATACAAAATGTGTTTCTGACACTTACTTTCTCAATCTTTTAGTTCATTTATTTATTAAGTCAAACTCTTCAAGCATCACTAAGAATCTATGTAGCAAAACTGAAATTCCATTATTTTACTCTTGAAAGCAGTGTATAGAATTTCAGCTTTTGTAATGTCAAATAAAGCTCAAATGTAGGTAAAATTCAATACCTCCTTGAACTAAAGCTTATGATGCTCTCCATCCACATCAAAGAGTATTTAATTCACAAAGGAAAACAGTGGATTTAATAGCTAAAATGGTATATAAACTCCATGTTGACATTCAATTTGCAGAAGAAAGAGAGCATTATCTGAAAATATGGTAAGTTATTTGAACACAAAATACTGGTGACCTTATAAAACACAAGCAAAATGAAGTTTGGTGTGTTAATTTGCAGAGATCAAAGAATAACTGAAAAACAAAATTCATGATAATATTAGAAACTCGGTACAAGTTAAATAACTTCTAAAGATAATGCCATAGTAAACCTACAGGTTAAAATAGTGACCATGCTAGGCATGGTGGTACTTGCCTGTAATTTCAGTGTTAGGCATGGTGATACTTGCCTGTAGTTTCAGTACTTGGAAGGCTGATAAAAGAAGTTCAAAAAGTCTGAGACCAACATGTGGTAACTTCGCAAGACCTTGTTTTAAAAAAAAAAAACAAAAAAAAGGACTGGGGGTATAGCTCATATATAGAACACCCTGGGTTCAATCACCAGCATCACACACACACACACACACACACACACACACACACACACACAAAAGACTGATGATAATATCATTTTAAAACTCTATGTATAAGATTCAGAAATTCAAAGATTCTGGAATAGTTCAGCAGCATTATGCACTACACACCTGCATTCCTCTTTCTTTTTTTTAACTTTCTTAAATATTTTTATTTGTTTTTAATTGGTGCATTGTAATCATACATCTTTGTTAGGTACAAGCTGGTAAAGGCATACATGCACACATTTCTCATTTAACCCTTCCCCAATTCCCACCCCACTCCCTCTCCCTCCCTCCTTTTCAGGTTCAGTTTAGTGATTGGCTTTGATATTGTTTGAGAAAGTACATCACGTGCATTAGTGTGTTCCCCCCCATCACCTTCACTTAAGTCACCTTCTTTGCTCATCTAAGGTTACTCCTTCTTCATCTGGAGTTCCTCGAATGTCCCATTTTCTTCCTAGTTTCCACATATTAGGGAGAACTATGGTTATCTACTTTTTGTGACTGACTAATCTCACTTAACATAATGTTTTCAAGTTCCATCCATTTCCCTGTAAATGACATGATTTTGTTCTTCTTGATGTCTGAATAAAATTCCATTGTGTACATATCCCATAGTTTGTAATTCATTCATCTGTTGATGGACATCTTGGCTGGTTCCATAGTTTGGCAATTGTAAATTGTGCATCTATAAACATAGGCACACATGCATCTGTCTGATACTTTGGTTTCATTCTTTTGGGTAGACACCCAGAAGTGGTATTGCTGGATCATATGATAGGTTCATTCCCATTCATCTGAAGATCCTACATACTGTTTTCCAAAGTGGTTGCACTAATTTGCAACCCCACCAAAAATGTATTAGGGTTCCTACTTCTCCACACCCTTGCTGGCATTTGTTGTTGTTTGTGTTTTTGATGATTGCCATAATCATTGGGGTTAGGTGAAATCTCAAGGTAGTTTTGATTTGCATCTCTCTGATTGCTAATGATGTTGAACATTTCCTCATACATTTATTGGCCATTTATATTTCTTCTTTTGTGAACTTTCTATTTAGATCCTTTGCCCTTTTTTTTATTATGTTATCTATTTTCTTAGCTGTGCCCATTCTCCCAAAAGTGATCTACAGATTCAATGCAATATCCATTAAATTACCAAGGTCACTCCTCACTGACAGAAAAATCAGTCCTTAAATTCAACTGAAACAACAAAAAGCCCAGAATAGCCAAACTAGTTCTTAGCAACAAGAACCATGCAGGAGCCATCACAATACTTGACTTTAAACTATACTACAAAGCCACAGTAATAAAAACAGCATGGTATTGGCACAAAAACAGACACATAGGCCAATGGAGACTCAATAGAAGACTCAGAAACAAACCCACACACTTACAGTCAATTGATTTTTGACAAATGATACAAAAACATACAATGAAAAAAGATAGCCTCTTCAACAAAGGTGTTGGAAAACTGGTTATCCATATGCAGAAAAATGGAAATAAACCCCACTTTCTCACCCTGCACAAGAGTCAACTCAAGATGGATCAAAGACCTGGAAGTCAGGTCAGAGATCTTGCAGCTACTTGAAGAGGGCATAGGGCCAATACTTCAACACATAGACACAGGTAAAAACTTTCTCAACAAGACCCCAAAAGCACAAGCAACTCAAAGGAAGATCAATACATGGGATTGCATTAAATTAAAGAGCTTCTGTGTAGCAAAGGAAACTATCAAGAACCTCAACAGACAGCCCACAGAGTGGGAGAAAATTTTTGCCAGCTACTCTTCTGATAGAGGACTAATATATAGAATATACAGAGAACTCAAGAAACTCACAACTGCCTTCCCTCTTTCTATAAAGACTTAATTCTTCCAAATATTTTATTAAAAAGGACGGGTGGGGGGACACCCTAGTGCACATGATGTACTTTCACAAATATATCAAGGTCAATCACTAAACTGAACTTGAGAAGGAGGGAGGGCGAGGGAGTAGGGTGGGAATTGGAGAAGGGGTTAAATGAGAAATGTGTGCATATATGCCTTTATCAGCTTATACCTAACAAAGATGTATGATTATAATGCACCAATTACTATATAAAAATAAATAAAATAAAAAGGAATAACACATATATGGATTGATTCTACAACATATAAAGTAAAAACTAAGTTTCATCTGATTTTGATTCCTAAATATGATCAATTGTCAAAAAGCACTGTTAATTTTTGTAATTACCTGCTGTTGCATCATTAAAAACTCCCTGATATAAATCAGAATAATACTACAGAATACAGAATGAACTCTTGGTAAAAATTAATTAACATGTTTTGCTATTAAGCTAATTTAATTGATCTCAACTTTGATATATCATCTGGTGTCTAGCTACTATTTTTACACAACATACAATCCACAAAAAAAGTAGTAATTTTTTTTTTTTTTTTTTTTTTTTTTTACTATTCCTAATGGTTCTGATCCTTGACTGGGCTCAGCTGGGGCTGGTGTTAATAAACAGGCTACATCTTTAATGCCTAGAGATTGCTATTGCAATCTGACACCTCTTTTGTGATCATCAATTAAGACACCTACATGCAGCAACTTTATGCAGCAACCTGGCTTCCTTCTAGAATGATCAGCGTGCTCCAAGAGAAACACACACACACACACACCACACACAAACCCTGCAAAATATCTTTCCTCTCATAGCCACAAATCTACTCAGATTCAAGAGTAAAAATCAAAACCCCATCTCTTTGGGGTAAGAGTATCAAAAAATTTTAATTATTAAAAATATTTTATATTTCTTCCATATTAAAATTGGAAATTCAGAATAAATTAATATTATTTTTCTTTTTACATGATGCAAAATTAATGCATGAATTTAGTGATCATTCCTTTCACAAAAGGATTTTGGCATTGTGAGAAAAGGAAGCCTTTTATTCAATTAAATTTATATAACCAGCTGGGCATCGTGGCACATGCCTGTAATCCCAGTACTTCAGTACTTGGGAATCTGAGACAGGATGATTACAAGTTTGAAGCAAGCATCAGCAACTTAGCAAAACCCTGTTTCTAAATAAATAAATAAATGGGGCTGGAGGTATAGCTCTGAGGTAGAATGTCATGAGATCAACATCTAGTACCAAAACAAAACAAAAATTTGCTATAACACTAAAAAACTAAAATATACCTTAAAAGTCAAAATAATTTGCAATACTGAATCTATTTCTAAGATCCATCTAAATAGTATCATCTAGTTTTTATCATCAGATTGAGCTTAAAATGCAAAATCTTATCATGTGAATCAAGTCCAAGGTGAAACGAGGCTGCTGATTTGAATTTGGTAATAACAGATCCTCTGGGACTTAAAAGACTGTGAACCAAAAGAAAAGATAACTTTTCTCCCCTTTACAAACCTAATTTACCATAGTGGCAGTGCATTACATCATATTAATATACACTACTGCTCAGAAAGGGAGATCTGGAATCCATGCAGTAGTGACTTATAAGCAACAGTTATGAAACCCAGCTGGGCACATGTGCCAGGTTTTTGTTTGTTTGTTTGTTTTGGTTTGGTTTTTTGAGGATCTAATATGGCTTCCCTGAGAATGATTCTTCTTGGCTCTTGGCTCCAAATCTGAACCTTTGATTCAACCCTCTGACATCTCTTTTTTTTCCCAAAAGAAAAATAAGAATGCAAATTAGTAGTCTTCTAACTTTACTCCAACTCCCCAAATACCAGGAACATAAAGATGTTTTTTTCCAGTGCTGCAGATTGAACCCAGATCCTTCTGCATTTGAGGCAAGCACTCAACCACTGAGCTATACCCCTATTCCTCAAAGACATATTTTAAATGTGTTCCATCTCATTCCCTTTTAGTCCAAGCTGACAATGTTTACAAGTGAAATAATATTTTAAAAACTTAACCCACACAAGGGTGCACACACCTATAGTCCCAGGTACTGGGGATCCTGAGGAGGGAGGATCCCTTGAGCACAGGTATTTCAGGCCAGCCTGGCAGCGCAGTGATACCACATACCAAAAAGAGACAGAACAACTTTATGCACTTTCTATAAATCTTACTGGAGATCACTACCTTAGGCAAAAATCACAAATACAAATAGCAACCATTACAGATAGGTCCTTCTTTACACAGAGTCCCAGTGAAACTACTCTAGCACAAAACTACTAAGATTCTGAGAAATCCTGATATTAATAAAGAGGATTTGTAAGGTATGTTCTTAAGATCCTTAGAAGGCCTTCTATCTTTCTACACTTTTGGTATAGCACCAGCTCGAATTTCTTTGAGATATTTACAAAGAACCAATAATCCTATGTTGGATATGATATTGACCTGAAATTGTTTTTTTTTTAACTTTACAAAGAATCTTCAAAATCAATGAAAAAAATCACAAATTTTATTTGGATATTAAAATTTTACTAAATATTAAAAATTCTTTCACTATTACTTGTAATGTATACATACAGAAGTGAGAACAGTAAAATTATTATTCATTTATTTCAATTCATAATTAAAACTTTAGAAAAATTGAAAACTGAAATATTTTATTTATTTGTAATAAACATCAATAATTTTTTGTAATTTTTATAGATGCATTGTAATTTGACATGATACTGAAAATCATGGTGATACACTCATGAATGCACTTAACATTATTTGGTGTGTGTGTCCTTCCCCATTCCTTTCCTTTCCCTCTCCTTTTGCCTCCCCCCGTCTCCTCCTACTACTCTACTAGTCTTTCTCCTCAATTTTATAAGTTCCCTTTTCTTTCCTTTTTTCTTTTTTAGCTTTCATATATGAGATAAAACATCCGGACCTTGATTTTATGCACCTGGCTGATCTTTCTTAGCATGATATGCCCCAGTTTTATCCATTTTTCTGCAAATGACATTTTTTTTCTTCCTTATGGCTGAGTAAAGCTTAATTGTTGTATATTCCACATTTTCTTTATCCATTCCTCTGATGACAGATACCTAGGTTGATTCCATAACCTGGCTATTCTGTATTGCACTGGTGTAAAAATGGGTATGCATGTATCACTTGATATTCTGACAAATTATTTTGGAAAAATAATGAGGAGTGGTATAGCTGATTCATATAAAGTTTCCATTCCTGGTCTTCTGAGGCACCTCAGTACTGATCTCCAGAGTGGTTGTGATAATTTACAATCCATCCAACAATGTAGAAGTGTTGAGTTTTCTCCACCCTTGTCAACATTTATTATTGTTTCTATTCTTGGTGATTGCCATTCTTACTGGAGTGAGTAAAAATCTCAATGTAGTTTTGATTTGCATTTACCTGATTGCCAAGGAGAATATATATATGTTGGCCACTCATATTTCTTTTTTGAAAAGTGTTTATATAGTTCAAGTGCCTATTTGTTGACTGAGTTATTTTGGCTTGGTGTTAAGTTTTGTTTTGTTTAATTACATAGTCCAGGTATTTTTCCTCTGTCAGAGAGATAACAAGCACAGCTTGCCTCTTATTCTGTAGACTCTTTTCATGCTTTTGACTGCTTTCTTTGCTGGCAGAAGTTTCTTAATTTGATGTCATCCCACTTATTGATTCTTGGTTTTATTTCCTATCTCTTTAGGTATTAATTGAGTAAGTCTCTGAATGTGCCTATATATTAGAGAGTTGTTCCTGTGTTGTGTTCTAGCAATTGAAAAATTTCTGGCCTAATTTATAAGTTTTTTATCCATTTTGAGTTTTGTGCAGGGTGAGTGATAAGGGTTTATTTTGATTATTTTACACATGGATATGGATTTGTTGAACAGGCTATCTTTAACTAAAAATGCTTATTAGCACATTGGGCAAGAATCAGCTAGCTATAACTGTATAAATTTTTTCCTGTATTTTTTCTTTTATTACCTTGGACAATGAATCTGTTGTTCCAACACCATGGTTTTTTTTTTAAACCTATAGCTCCATAGTATAATTTGAAATCAAGTATTGTGATATCTTCAGCATTGTTTTTATTACTCAGAATTGTTTTGCCTATTCCTTGTTCTTTAATATAAATTTTAGGATTTCTTTTTCCAGTTCTATGAAGAATATCCTTTGTATTCTGACAGAAATTGCCCCGAATCTATAGATTGCTTTTGGTATTGTGGTCATTTTGACAGTATTTAATCTGTGTATCCAAGAACAGAGGAGTTCTTTCCATCTTCTAATATCTACTTTCATTTCTTTCTTCAGTGTTAAACAATTTTTATTGTAGAGGTCTTTAACTTGCTTGCTGAGATTTATTTCTAGATATTTTATTGCTTTTGAGGCTATGGTGAATGGAATTGTTTTACAGATTTCTTTTACAGAAGATTTATTATTGGTGTATAGAAAAGCAATTGATTTTTGTAAGTTGATTTTTCATAAAGCCTTTTGGCTGAATTTGTTTATCAGCTCTGGAAATCTGGTTGAGTTTTTTCTTTTTTATTGGGCGGTGTCTTTTATGTATACGATCATGTTATCTGCAAACAAACATAATTTCATTTCTTCTTTCCCTCTGTATGTCACTTTCATTTCCTTTTGTTAGAATACCCACCACAAGGTCTCATAGAGACAAGGCAGCTATGTTGGAGGTAGAGCTTGATTGGTAAAGAGGGATCCTTCAGGGTGTGGCTTTGAGGATTATATGTGGTTATATATTCTCTCTCTCTCTCTCTCTCTCTCTCTCTCTCTCTCTCTCTCTCTCTCTCTCTCTCTCTCTCTCCTGGTCTCTGTGATGTGAGAGCAAAACCCTTACACTCTCTCCTTCTGTCTTCTGCCACCATGCCCTGAACTCCCCAGATTTCACCTGGCCTAACATGGACTGAACTGCTGAAATCTCCAGAATTGTGAGAAAATTATTTTTCCTCTAAGTTGTCATCAGGTTTTGGGAGGTGACATAAGTGAAAATGCTGACTGAAACACCTTCTCTTGCCTAATTGCTCTGGGTAAGAATTTAAGTACTGTATTAAATATATTGAATTGAATATATTTGATTAGATGAGAATGAACATTTCACATCTTGTTCCTTATTTTTAATAAAATACTTTTATTTTTCCCCACTCGGTTCCTTATTAAAAAAAAAACTTTTATTTTCCCCAATTTAGGTTTGTCATATATTTCCTTTATAATATTAAGGTACATTTCTTCTATGCCTAGTTTCTTCAGTATGTCTAACATGAATGGTTGTGGAATGGGTATTTGAATGCTTTTTCTGCACGTATTGAGATAATCAAGTAATTTTTGTTCTTAGTTTCATTTATGTGATGAATTTCATTTACTGTTTTGCATATTTTAAGCTGACCTTGTATACTTGGAATGAAACTAACTTGGTTATGATACACAATATTCTTGATGTGATTTCAAATGTAAATTGTTAGTGTTTTTATTAAGAATTTCTCCATCTAGGTTTATCAGGAGTAATGACCTATAGTTTTATTTTTTTGATGTCTCTATTTAATTTTGATATCAGAGTGATACTGACTTCATAAAATGAGTTTATAAATATTCCATTGCTTTTTGTTTCATGAAATAATTTAAGGAGCATTGGCATTATTTTCTTTTTAGAGATATTTTAGAATTCAGCTGGGAATCCATATGGTATTGGAGTTTTCTTTGTCCTAAGGGTTTTTATTACTACTAGAATCTCTTTGCTTGTTTTCAACTGTTTATGTTTTCTGTATCCTCTTGGTTAAATTTACATAAGCTGCATGTATCTAGAAATTTGTCAATCTCTTCTATATTTTCCAATGTATTGGAATACAAGTTTAAAAATAGTTATTAATTATCCTCTGAATGTTCATGCTATCTGTGGTAATATTGCCTTTTCATATTTAATTTTGTTAATTTGTATCTTTCTTTCTTTTGATTAAATAGATCAACCAAGGGGTAATCAATATTGTTTACATTTTCAAAGAAACAATTCTTTGATGTATTGATCCTTTGTATTTTTTATTCTCTATTTCATTAATTTTGGCTCTGTTTTTCATTATTTCCTGACATATACTGACTTTGGAGGGTTTTGTTGTTGCTGCTGCTGCTGTATTTCAAGGACTTTGAGATGAATCATTAGGTTAAGTTTGTGTGTGAGGCGGATCTTCTGTTTTATTATTATTTTTTTATATTATTTTTTATGCGGGTACTCAATGCTATAAGCTTTCCTCTTAAAATTTCAGTATTTGGGTATGTTTTATTTCTGTGTGTATGTGTGTGTGTGTGTGTGTGTGTGTGTGTGTGTGTGTGTGTGTGTGTGTGTGTTATCTCTGGGCTACACACCCAATCCTATTTTATTTTTTATTTGGTATCAAATTTTATTTGGATCAAATTTTATTTAGATCTCTATTTTCTGAGAGTTTAGTCAGCCTCTCAAGTACTGAGATTATAAGTATAAGCCACCATGCATGGTTTATTTCTATTTTTATTAGATTCTAAAAATACTTTCATTTTCCCCTTATTTTTGCAATGATCCAGTCCTCATCAAAAACATTGCTCAATCTCTCTGTATTTATATAATTCCTGTGGTTCTTCTTGCTGTTGATTTCTAATTTAATTCCATTATGGCCTGAAAAAAAATTAAGGGAATATGTGTGTGTGTGTGTGTGTGTGTGTGTGTGTGTGTGTGTGTGTGTAGTATTTGCTACTACTTGAGTGTGTCCTGGATTACAGTCTATTTTGGGAAAGTTCCATGAGCAGATGAGAGAATGTAAATTTGTGTGTTGTTGGATGAAATATTCTATAGGTGTCTGTTAGGTCTTTTGATTTATAGCATTCTTACTATATGAAGAGTCATTACTGATTTTTTGTCTGTATGGCAGGTAAAATGGTGAGAAAGGGGTGCTTAAGTCTCTCATTATTATTGTAGTGAGATATATCTGAGCCTTGACTATGAGCAGACTCTGTTTTACACAAGCAGGTGCACTGATGACTCTGGCATAAATGTTTACTATCATATCTACCTGTTGGTTTTTGTCTTTACTAGTATGAAGTTCTCCTCTTCAAGTCTCCTAAGTTTAGGCTTGAAATATACTTTGTCATGTATAAGAATAGTTACTCTTGCTTGCTTTTATTCTACATTTGTATGGAATATCTTTTTCCATCCTCTCACCCTTGGCCTATAGATATTGGCCTATAATTGACCCTCTTACATACAAAATATAGTTTGATCTTTTTTTAAAATTCACTTGGCTTATATCTTTTAGTTGGGAAAATGAGTTCATTTACATTCAGTTTTATTAAATAAAATGTTCATCATTTTTGCCATTATGATTTATAGCAATGGCTTAATTCGGCTTTAATTCTCCTTTGCTTAGTTATTTTTCTAATGAGATCCATCTCTTCTCTGACCTGTATTTTATTTTTATTTTTTCCTGTGTGTATTGTCTCTTTAAGTGTTTTCTGTAGTAACTGCTTAGCAGTCATGAATTCTTTTAATTTCTGCTTATTTTGGAAGATTTTTCTTTTATTTCTCCATCAATTTTGAAGGAGAGCTTTTCTGGGTGTAACAAATTTTTTGAAAGTTATTTTATTTTAGAGCCAGGAATATACCATTCCAAATCTTTCTGGAGTAATTGTTATTGGTTTATACATTATTGTTACCTGATTTTTCACGTAATGCTTTTATATTCTATTCTTACTTAGGTATGATGGTGCATGCCTGGACTATCCTAAGTATTTTGATCGTAATATAGAATAAAGAGGTGCTTTTTTATCTTGTATATTTGGAGTTTTGAATGTCTCCTATATATCCTATATATGGATGTCTATCTAATTTTATATGTTTGTAAATTATTTTGGAAAAGGTTATCTATATACTTGGAAGTCTGAGACAGGAGGATAGCAGGTTCAAAGCCAGTTTCAGCAACTTAGTGACATTTTCATTAACTTAGCAAGACCCTTTTCCAAATAAAAAGTAAAAAAAAAAAAAAGAAAGATATTGCTGGGTGGGGGCTCTGTAGCTCAGAATTAGAATGTCCATGGGTTCAATCCCCATCATCACACACACACATACACACACACACACACACACACACACACACACACACACACACACACACACACATTTCTATAATTCTATGCTAATTATTTTGATTGTAATGTGGAATAAAGAGATTCTTTTTTATCTTGTATATTTGGAGTTTTGAATGTTCCTATATATCCTATATATAAATGTCTATCTAATTTTATAGGTTTTAAATTATTTTGGAAAAGGTTATATATAACCTTGATTTATACCTCCATCCTCTCCTCAACTGCAATTATCCTTAGGGTTGATCTCTTAATGTTTTTCCAGATATTTTGAATGTTGTGGTCTTTCTCTTATTTTTTTCTGTATTACTGATTGAGTGTTCAATTTTATATACTCTGTCTTCAATGCTTGAGAATCTATTATTCATGTGGTTTATTCTATTGGTGATACTTTCCAATATTAATTTGGTTTGTTGTTCCTTTCATTTATAATATTTCTGCTTAGTTCCTATAAGAGTTTCAATTTCATTTTTGAAATGTTATTTTATATCCTGTATACTCTCTTTGAATTCATTACTTCAATTTTCTTTTAGATCACAGATCATTTTAATAATCAAATTTTTGAATTCTGCCTTTAAAATGTTCTTCACATGTAATCTTATCTGATTCACTTATTGGGGAGTTGTATGCTTTTGAGGGTGTCTTGTTAGCCTGTTTTCTCTTGTTTTCAGAGGTCTTATATTTGCACATCTGTTGAGGTGGATTTCTATTTTTCTTTTATGCAGCGGATCTTATAATTAGTGGTTATATCTTCATAATGATTTTTAGATAGACAAAAATTAACCCAAAAACATATAATCTGTGTGATCACAGTGATAAACACTAATCTGTCTTTAAAAAGATATTATTCCTGCAAGTAACAATGATAGTTTAAAATCAAACCACATATTAGTGTTCATTATAAAAGTAATTATGTATAATTCCTACCATTCTATTATTCAAGAGGAAATGTGAGTGAGATCTAATGTAGAATAGGCTGGGTAGATTATCTGTTAATGAGTTTATAGTAAATTGAATTGGGAGACGAAATTAAAAGTAAAGAAAACATTAAAAAATGAGAGAAGAAAACAATGGGAGAGGAAAAAAGACATAAGTTAAAATTTTGGAAGTAATATAGAAGCAAGAGAGTGGAGTGGAAATCCAGATGAGAGTAAAAGAGCAAATGATTTGGGAAGATTCAATTAATTAGAAAACTGCATAGAATTCAATAAAACTCCACCAAAACACAAATTGTGAGAGGACAATAGGAGTTTATTAATATCAGTTAGTTTATGTAGTTCTTATTACACAGTTGCTTAATATTCTTCTCTTTAGATATATTGAGGTGTTCCCTACAATATGAATGTTCTATAACACAATGCTACTCTTTGGTAAGTCAGTATACTGTCAGTCTCTTCCTTGCCTGGCCCCTTCCACTGGGCCTCTAGGGTATGGGCCAGAGTTTTTCTTTATTTTGGAGAAAATTTTCCCTCCACTTGAATTAGTTTTTGTGACTGGATGTGTCTTCTGATCCCCTCTCCTAACCCATTCACAGTTTCATCTGGTTCAAATTATAGCCCTGCCCAGTAGTCCCTAAGTGTGCCAGGAACAGATGTGTGGAATTTGTCAGTTTGTCTTCCAGCCCTCTCAGTGCTTATGATAAGTGATAAAGAACTTTCTGCCTTCTTGATTTGATCCATGTCCCCTTCTCAGTAAGCCACAGTTTTAATTCCTAAAGTCAGGCTGTCAGTTTTAAATAGACGTTCACTCAGAGTCCAAACAGAGTCTCTTCCAGCTGTTGGTATTCCCAGACTGCAAATGTATCTGCTTGGGAAATGGTGTGTCTACCTCAAGCTGTAGAAATCTAGAACCCTACTCCCAGCCAACACAGTAGAGCAGTTCTAAGCCCACTCTTCTCAGACTATAGGCATGTTTGTCAGTTTCTGTTTTTCTTAAGTTCCTCTGGGGAAATGTTCTCCTAGCTTATTAGAGGAGAGCTTTCTCTCCCCCACTGAACTATAGTGAGCTCGGAGCTCCATGCTGCTACTCAAAGGCTGCTGCCATCTGTTTTCTTGTTTTTTTTCCCAGAGCCAATGAAACATGTAAATTTTTGTTATGGTACTTTCATGTACAATAATTGGTCCAATTGCCATTGTTGTATAACAAGTCATCCAATGAAGTAATGACATTAAAATACAGCCACATTTTATTGTAATCTTTCACATTTCTGCAAGTTGACTGGGCTCTGTTAGGGAATTTTCACTCAGGTCTCACAGGCTTATATGGTAAGTCAAAACTTGGCTTTACACCAGACTTTTTCCCTAGTAGTTATGAAGTTGATACTGGCCATCGTGTAGAACCGCATGGAGTTCCAGCATCTCCTCAAGGATGCTTTTGGCTACAGCATCTCCTTGTAGCCTCTTTATGTGGCTACTTGGGGTTTTGAGAGTTTGGTGGCTGTTTCCACTAAACACACCAAGACCATCAGGTAGACTCTCAGATCAAACCTTAAAAGGCATTTAGTGTCTCTTTCTGTAAGTCAAAAGTATACCCAGATTCAAGGAAAAGAAACATTGATGCCAATTTTTAATGGTAAGAATATCAATGGATTTGAGATTTTTAAAAATAGTTCCACAATGAAAAAATATTAAAGGTACATTTACTATCAAATTCTAACATTCCCTTGGAAAATTCCTATATGATAGAAATTCCTAGAAAAATAAGCTCCAGAAAGTTTGATTTGAAATAATTTTTATATAATATATTGTTGAAATATATAATAAATTGTCATTATCTATAGTAATCCTACCATACAGAAGCACATCAGATTTTCTCTCTCCAAACTAAATGTTATGTACTTCCCATTTTAAAAAGCTATGAGTTAGAACATTTTCATCATAAATAAATGATAAGTGTTTGCGAAGATAGATATGTTTAACCTGACTTAAACATATAGTGTATATGAGTGTTCAAACATTGCATACTACCCAATAAATATGTATAATTTTATGGATCAGCTCAAAAAATATATAAGATTTTTAAAACTACAGATTTCACTCATTTGCAACAAAAACTTTAGTGCTTGTTTCAATGAAAAATGAAAGGTTAAAATTTGAATAGTAGTAGTATAACATAGATTTTTTTATTAATAGGAATCAGAGGTTTATTTGTATTGCATTACAGATGTGATAGATATTTCAAAATAAAATTTACTCTGAATACTACTTGAAATTATGGCAAGTGATAGACTCTCTGCTAGTGTTTTTATGTATAGTTAAATAAAAAAGTACATGAATTTTGTCAGAATTTTTGTAATATTTTAATAAACACATTTAAAAGCAAAAAATGCACTTTCACTAGCTGTAATTCTTTGCAGTGAAGGTATAGTAACTGAGCTATTGGAAAAGTACATTAGAGGAGCTTCTGGGATGCTAAAATTATTTTGTTTCATGCTCTAGGTGCTAGTTAAACAGCTGAATTCACTCAATGAAAATGAATCAAGCTTTAGCTTTAGGATATGTGCATAGGTATATAGACACAATACTTCAATAAAATAGTACATTCAAAGATTATATAAATATATCTTACTTTCTATTGGGCATTTTCTAGTATAGTAAACATTAGTTCCTGAGAAAATATCCCAAAGAAATAAAATCATAATTCCATTAGAGCTTGAATTAATGAGTAGTTTTATAACATGTTTGGCCAGAAAATTATCAAAATTTCTGTGTACTCTAAAAGTCATAGTATCAAATCAAATTAAATATAATATATAATAATTTTAAAAACAACCTCTGATAATTAAAATATTCAAACGTGAAGTTTATATACTAAAATTACTCAAATATCTTTAACATCTGATTAAAATCACTTTAAGTTACATCACAAATAAAATTGTATTGTTCTGTTATGCCTGTTAAAAAAATAAAAGCTTTTGTAAGTGAAAGAAATTTATACTATTTTTGGACTCTTGCTGCCAGGATTTTCCCCTGTCTAGAATAAAAAAAATGTGAAATGAGCCAGCTTTCACTAAAGGACTATAGCTCAAATGTGTTTGTGTAGCCTTCTGCTTTTCCATTTGCTCATATATATCTTATACTGATTTTCACAATAACATCCCACATAAACCCATGAGTTAGTCATAAGGTGTGCCTGCAATAAATCTGGGAGGCAGATGGCAAGCCTAGCTCTTCTGACTTTGATCGTTTTAGTGCCTCTTTTGTCTCTTCTTGGAGCTGTTTTTTCTATACTTCTCCTTCTAATGTTAGCAAAGTATTAGATTTTTTAGCACTTTTAATTTTAGCTTCCTAGAGACAGTCTTGGGACTTTTAAATACTTTAACCATATAATACTTTGTGAACTAAGTAGATTATTGGAGATTAAGTCTTGGACCAGAGATGTCTTACAAGTTATTTGCTATCACTTATTGTTCATGTACTAAAAGCTGGATAAGATGAAAAATACCGATCTTAAAAAGTCATTGGGTGATATTGCTGGGTTTTTACATGCTAATTTGAGGTTTTAAAATTTTAATAAAAATAAGGAATTGTTATAAAATATATAATATTGATATCTATCTGATACTTCATGTCATAGCGGAACAATGGGTATTTTTAAGGATAGTCAGGATCTGGTACATAAGGCAAAAAAGGAATCAGATATCTTAAGTACAAGGAAGGATAATGAAATTCAGAAATTTCAGAAGCATCTTAGAATTTTTTTAAAGTTATACCATACAGTTAAAAATGTAGCCAGGTTCAGTGATATAAGCCTGTAATTTTAACACTTGGAAGGCTGAGGCAGGAGAATCAGTTGAGCTCACAAGTTCAAGTACAACCTGGATAATAGAGCCAACTCCCATATCCAAAGACAGAGAGAAAAAGAAGTTAGATAGAACTTGTAGGTCAAAGTATTAAGATTAAAACAAAAAAACCCTCAGGCCTAAAAAAAACAGGGATATTGGCACTCAAAGCAAAGAATAATGAAATCAACATGGCCCCATTTAATATTTTCCTCTGAACACATATATAGAACAAGAATACCATGATATTAATGTAAATTATATGACCTCTCAGAAGTTTCCAAAGTATTCCAGAGAGATGGTCCAGCTACACTTTTCTAAAAATTATTGCATTGTTTACACTATCCTTTAGCTATCATTGCAATAAATCTGCAAGGGAAGATACCTTAGCATTCAGTGGTCTAGAGCAATGCAACACTTATTCTCATGGTTACACTGTGATGGCTATGCATTAACCTGAGACAGCTGTACACTATACATCATAGATCTTAGAATCTACATCTGTCCTACGTGACTCTTTCCTTCCTTGGACCAGTGGGTTAGTTAAGTCATGTTCATCTCCAATTGACTGCAGAGGCAAACAAGGAAGTTTTCAATCATGATGACACATTTTAAATACCTAGTCCTGTCTCACCCACTAGCATACCATTGCCCAAAACAAGCTATATGGAGGAATCTAATTCAAAGTATAAAGTAATATAATACATGGCTCTGAAGTGAACTGCAAATTTACATAGAAAATGAAGTAGGTAGAGTAAAGATAAAGAATTGGGGGCAGTAATACAATTCATAAAAATGTTTTCATCTTAGAAATGATTACTTTTTCAGTGAAAAATTCTTGTAAGTCTACTTTCAAATTCTTTTGTGACATAATTAATTAAAGATGGACCCAAGATTAAGAAAGAACCTCTAGAACATCATGAAAAGGGAAGAGATTAATGTCATGTAAGATATACACCAGGATCCCATTTTGTGAAGAAAAACATTCACAGTTACATTACTTTTCTTACTAAGTCTCAATTTAAAGAGTACCTATGAATGCTTTAAGTCCATCTAAAGTGTCCTAATATACAATTATTCACTTATCAATACTCAATACATACATAAAATAATATTGCCAAAATATAGATAAGTATAGTCACTACTTAGAATTATATATTTCTAATTCACCTTCTCTGTTGTTTTTAACTACCAGTGTCACTCCTGTTTAAATATATTCTATTTCTCTAGTGAAAAGTCAACTATCAATAAAAAGTTAAACTATTTCAGATGCCCAACATGCAAAAAACACTAAAACTATTCAAGGAGCATATATGCTTAGCAAATATATCACAAAGAGTTGCCAGTTATATTGAGCTAGAAATCTTACAAAATTCTTAATTTTTTTTTCTTTTTTTTTTTTTGCGGTATTGAACTCAGGGGCATTTTACCTCTGAGCTATACCCCCAGCCCTATTTTTTATTCTTTTATTTTGAAACAGGGTCTCACTAAGTTGCAGAGTGCCTCACTAGGTAGCTAAGGCTGGCCATGAACCCGGATCCTCAGGGCTCATCCTCCCAAATGCTGGGGTTATAAGCGTGTGCCACCACGCCTGGCTCTTAAATTTTTTAAAAATGCAGATCTGTTAGGTTTTCCTTCCTTTATAGGAAATAGTCGTCTTCTGTCAGTGGTACCATACCAAGGAAAGTAGCTCTTTAATGGTCTATATTCCCATGACAGGGTGAATCACAACCAAATTTTTGCCCAATTATACAATATGCCATTGCTTTAACTACTCCTTAAGCATCATTTGTTTTTAAAAAAATAATGCTCAATCTACTATGCATATAAATACCTGCAAAATAAGAACCCACAACACAGCAGGTTTAAATTATTTTAAATAGAAACATAAAATTCTCCTAGAGCCAGTGATTGATTCTTTAGTCACTCTGTTAGTCCACAGGCATCATTTGATTATCCTGCAATACCTTTTTTCAGTTTTTCTGATCTGTGGCTATCCTTCCTAGTAGCATGTTTCCAAGAATAAAGCAAATTCACTTCCATTTTTGACAGTATTCCACATATATAAAAATCTTGTCAAATGCACTTTGTTAAAATTAAAAAAGAATGAGAGACTGTGCACAGAACAGGTGGTGTCTACTCAAGAGGAGAATTCTATTTTTGTGCTTCTAATATGCATTTATCCTCCCTTAAATGTGACATTGTACTTGCAGTAGAAGATAATTTCAATCCTAAAAGGGAATAAAAAGTATTTATGTCAAACCAAAGATACCGATATCCACCTAGTATACCTTCAATTTAATAATAACTGTTCCCTAATCTGCAAGGTTGTCTATTTGCATCTGAATTTAAGTCATTTGTTTGATAGTTTATAAGTACTGCTTGTTTTTTACTCTAGTATTCACAAATATCTGGACTATCCCTTGGCATATTTAAGTAGTCAAATTACTCAGTATAGATTGTTTTTCCTTGTGTAGCAAACAACACCATAGCTCCGTGGGCTTAATGCAACCAAATTTTCTCACTCAGAAAGCTGTTCTCATGCATCAGGATCATAGTTTGCTTCAATCCTATGGCTCTGCAAGCTCAACAGGGGGTCCCCACCAAGATACCTTCTGCAAAGGGAGAGAAAGATTGAATAATTGCACAGGGAGTTTCTGTTGCTTCAAGCCAGAAGTGATAAATGTCTTTTATGCTCACCACTTATTTATCAAAGGTAGTCATACAATCTGCCTAACAAGCTAGAATGTGTGATCTTCCATGTACCTGAGAAGAAGAAGTAATCCAATCCACATATCTTTTTTTAGTCTCTATACTCAAAGCATTATTATTAATATACATTCCAGTGTGATATGCTACAAACAGCAGTCAGGATGCTTAGGATTAGTGAATAGCTTGACTCTATGTCAGTCCCTCACACATCAAATTAAGATGTCTCATGCTAAGTTATGTGATGTTTGGCTTTTCTACAATTTTATATATATTTTTTCTCTTGAGGAAAAAAGTTACCTTATTTTATCTTCTATGATAATTATTACCCTTTATAGAATGGGTGGTGCATACATTATACCATAATCAGCAGTATATTTAAGTCTTTACCATATTGTCTCAGGTTGGAAATATGATGGCATAAGATTACTTTTTCTAGTATTTTACCATATGATCTGCATAAGAGATGGAATGCAGACTTGTGGCAAGAATGTTAGAGTTTCATCTTTCAACATTTATGTTTTTGTAAAAGTAGCAGAGGATGCTGATAAATTCCAAATGAAATCATCATGAACTGAGCATATTTAGGACATTCTCTTTATCTCTTAACTTTCTATTAGCCTATGTATAAGACTTATAGATCCATGCCAGAGTCATCATGACAGCTGTAGAAAGAATAGGGAGTTTGATATATGCAAGCCTTTGCTTGAATCATTGCATTCCAGTCATATATTTTGATAATCTGGTATTACTTATGGGATATTAAGATTGATATGATATTTGCTGAATCCATAAATAGGAAGCAAATTTAGCGTTGCAATATGGGAAGTCTATTAGTAAATTTCTTCCCAATGAAGAAAATAATAATTTAACTCATATTCCAACCAGAAATTTACTTTTAATCCAAAGATGTCTAAAATGATTCCCTGTGGCAATAACCAGTAGAATACAGACACAGATGCAAAAACCTAAGAGTATTCAGTTCTTTTACAATAGCAAGAAAGCAAGATATTATAAGTTAAATACAAAAAAGATAGCCTGTCTCTAATAGAGCACAGTGAAGGGAGAAAAATCCCCATAATCAATTAATGGAGACAAAGAGACTATAGATAAATGCATATAATAAGTCAAAGGAAGAGAATGTTAAAAAGAACAAAGATCAATCTCATTGTGAAAATTGTAGAATAATTTTAAGTAGTTACCAAAAAAAAAGCAGAATGTTAATGCAGAACCCATCATATAGTTTGCCAGATGATACTTACTGAGATTATGTATAACGTATAAAATTATTATATATAGAATAAATTCAGTGTTTCTCAATAAATTTATTTTTGTATTTACTCATATTCATATTCTTGAAACCCAAATATAAAGGACTTAAATTAGATATTGTTATAATCTGATAGCTAACTCTAGGATTTGGTTAATAATATTATGCAATAATAGTAATAAAATTATATTTATGCAATATCATTACAACAAGGCATTTTTCTCTTCTTTTTTTTTCAGTACTGGGGATTGAACCCAGGGACATTCTACCTCAGAGTTACATCCCCAGCTCTGTTTTTAATTCTTTATTTTGAAACAGGGTCTCACTAAGTTGCAGAGGGCCTCACTAAGTAGCTGAGGCTGGCTGCAAACCTGCAATCCTCCTGTCTCAGTCTTCCAAGTGCTGACATTACAAGCATATACCACCACATCTGGCAGTAAGGCCATTTTCTAAAGAGTAAATTATGTTATCTCCTTTTTGAATTTTTTGCAATCTTTAATATGAAGCTACTCTCACATCTCCTTTGGAGTTATTCCTCATTTTACTTAATTTTGTAGAGGCCCTCAGGCATAGTCCTTGGGTTGCTTCTCTTTATCTATTTCTCATTTCCAAGCTGTACTCTCTGCTGTCCCATGGCTTTAAAAGTAATCTATCTTGTAACTCTCAAAATTGTATCCCATTTCGGTTCTTCTCTTAACTCTTGATTCAAATATGTTAAATATCCTTAATAACTAAAAGTACCACAAATTTAAATGTGTTTAAAATTACGATTCTGATGTATACCCTAACTTCAAACTGTGCTCTCTGGCCTTCCACTCTTCAGCAAATGTCAGTTCAATATTTCTAGTTTGCAATGTAAAACAAACTTGGGAGTTATATTAGATGTCTCAGTTAACATTCTCACTGTTATCAGCCAAAGGACTTACCATGCAACTTAGAGGAAGGAAGATTAATTTCCTTAATTCAGTCCATGTGGGGCCAGGGTCCAAAGTTCAGGACATGGCTGTAGGAAGCAAAGAGAAGATGAAATGCTCTGCTTCTCACATCATGGAGGCTGGAAGCAAGAAAGAGCAAGAAAGCAAGAAGATTCAAAGAAAAGGCACCATCCCTAAGGCCACAGCCCTAGAGATCTACCTTCCCCAGACGCACCACAGGAGCCTAGGTTGCCACTCAGGTAATCCATTACATTGTTGAGATTATTTTTGAATTTTTAATGTGCTTTTATTGGTGCATTATAGACTCACAAAATAATGTAAATCATGTTGACAATGGCATACATGCACTGGCGCCCCACTATCTTCCCATTACCCCCTTCTCTATACAGAGTACTGAGAGTGGCATTTGTATATTCACATATATACACATAGTCAATGGTAGCATTTCCATTAATGAACCTCAGCCTCCCTCCCCCCCTACCATTAGACCTCCCTTGCTCTACTGAGGTTTCTTCCCATTATCTGGAGTTCTTCTTGTATTCCAATTACTCCCTAGCTTGTGCATATTAGAGAAAACATATGACTCTTTACTTTCTGTGACTGGCTAACTCATTTAACATAATGTTCTCCAGACCCTTCCATTTTCTTGGAAATGACATAATAATGTTCTTCTTTATTGCTGAGTAGTATTCTATTGTCTGTATTTCCCATAATTTTGTAATCCATTCATCTGTTGATAGACACCTAGGTTGGTTCCATAATTTGGCTATTGAGAATTGTGCTACTATGAAGAATACATAAATTTTATATAGAGAAACAAAAGACCCAGAATAGCCAAAGCAATTCTCAGAAATAAGAACCATGCAGAAGGCATCACAATTCCTGATTTCAAATTATACTACAGAGCTATAGTAATAAAAACAGAATGGTATTGACACAAAAACAGGTACTTAGACCAGTGGAACAGAATAGAGGATACAGAAAAAAATCCCCATACTTATAGCCAACTGATCTTTAACAAAGGGTCCAAACACATATGCTGAACAAAAGACAGCCTTTACAATAAATGATGTTGGGAAAACTGGTTATCCATTTGTAGAAAAATGGAACTAAATCCTTACCTCTTACCCTGCACAGGAGTCAACTTGAGATGAATTAAAGACCTGTAAATTATACCAGAGACTGTGAAGCTACTAGAGAAGGGCATAGGTTCAACACTCCCAACATATAAGCACAGGTAGAAACTTCCTCAGCAAGACCTACAAAGTTCAGGAAATTAAAATAAGAATTAATAAGTGGGATGGCATTAAACTAAAGTTTCTGCACATCAGAGTAAATCATCAAGAGTCTAAAGAGAAAGTCTACAGAATGGGAGAAGCTCTTTACTAGCTACTCCTCTGACAGAGGACTAAAATCTTGAATATACAAAGAACTTAAAAGACTTTTACACTAGAAAAACAAATAACCCCATCAAGAAATTGGCAACTGAATTAAATAGACACGACAAAAGAAACACAAATGGCCAATATGTACATAAAAATATCCAACACTATTAGCAATTGGTTAGAGGTAAATAAAAAATACACTGAGATTCCAACTAACCAACCTCAATCAGAATTACAATCATCAAGAAGTCAAATAACAATAAATGTTCATGAGGATGTGGAAAAATAGGAACTCTTCTGTACTGTTGGAACAGTATAAAAATAGGAACTCTTCTGTACTATTGGGACTGCAAAATAGTTCATGTTCTATGGCGATCAGTCTGGACATTCCTTAGAAAACAGAGCATGGATTCACCATATGATCTGGCTATACCATTCCTTGGTATCTTTCCAGAGAGGTTGAAACCAGAGAACTACAGTAATATTTGCTGATGAGATTATAACCCTCATGACTGAACCACATCAACCCTGAACTTCAATACATATGCTTTTTAGAGGGTACTCTATATCTGACCATAATAGATGTTATGTCTTTATGAGAATCCAGATCTAATCTTGTTTTAAATTTCCAAAGCACATTCTGGATTTTACTTGTTTTCTTGATGACTAATGCTGCAACCATACTCTCAGTCAAATTATATCCACCTGTACATACATACATACATACATGATTGCAATTATCCTCTAACTTATATACTTAACACTATGACTTGGTATATAATAAGTATACTTTTTTTACTGCATTATACAGAGTTATTTCTTTTATTCTAGTTTTGTCAATTAATTTCATCATTATTCTTTAGTTCTTGGAAAATTCACATTCGTATTCATAGACCACTGGTCCTTTTAATTAGAACTAGGCAGTATGTTAGTTCTATTCATCACTGATTTCACAACAACACAAAAATACTAGAAGAATCATATTGACAATAATAAAATTATGTTTCGGCATCAGCTTCACTATAGATTATATTGTATTTATTTCCTCAAAAAAGGTAATATTATAAAAGATCCAACTATGTTTTTCATAGGTTATGAACAGATCTGCTGCTAAATCACAGACAAAGTATGCTTACCAAGCATTAGTAGCCCCATCTGCAACATGAAATTTATTTTTTAAATCTACCTAAAAATCAATACAAACAAACAGTAAAAATGATTACTTGTCACTTTAAGTTCTAGAAAACTTGGCAAACTGACATTTCTATGTGTCCAATATAAATTATAATTTTTCTTTGTGAAGAATAGAATTCTCTGGCTCCAAAATTATTCAGAATGTGTTAGTTTACTTCAGGGAAAGTTATTTTAAGTCAATGGGTATTTATCTTTAATATAAAAATTTGCACTTCTGGTTGATTAATATAAATATTGTAGAACTCAACAGTATTAATATTAAAATAATAAGAAGTTGAACACACATCTATCTAACCCCATAGATTATATTCTTAACTCTCTTATATTCACTCTAAAAATAGTAGCAATAATTTTATTTGTAAACTACTTATTAACTAGCTTTTTTCATATACTATTTCATTAAACATAGCAGTAACTCTGCAAAGTATATAAGCATTTTGAAGACAAGGAAATGAAGTCTTTGAGAGAGTGGGTATGCCAGTTTCACAGTGTAAGTATAGAGTTAATTCCGAGGGCCACGCTTGCATTCCGTTTTATGAAATTTCCAAAAAGAAGAAGTACCTGAAATACTAATTCTGAAACTAGGGTTTATTATATCAATAAAAAATAAAATGTACTCTTGTCTCTTAAAAGATAAAATAAGAAAATATTAATAGTGGTAATTATTTGAGGCAGGACAGCCTTGCTACAAAAGTATTTATGAAGAAAAACCACAGAATTATTAAAAATTATTCTTACAAATAATTCATAATACTGATGTGTTAGCATGCTATGAATAACTTGATTGCAATAGAATATCAGTAGTCCATTCAGAAAAATAGAAAACTGTAAATCTTTACAAAAGAAGTGATAT
The DNA here is from genome assembly GCA_004027655.1 of Graphiurus murinus. NCBI lineage: Eukaryota > Metazoa > Chordata > Mammalia > Rodentia > Gliridae > Graphiurus > Graphiurus murinus. The sequence goes on from PVLC010003112.1 coordinate 69,391, forward strand.
TAATTTAGGTGTTTGTTATACAGATGTTAGAAAGGCTGATACAAACAAACAGGAGAAGCAGAGGACGGGGGTTCCCAAGACCACACTAAGGCTCAATGTTTCATTACAACAGTTCATGGGACTCAGAATAACTGTTATTTTCACAGTTATAGTTTATTACTGTAAGGGGATGTATCATCTCACCCCAGCTAAAATAGTTCTTATCCAAAAAACAAAAATATAACAAATGCTGCTTAGATTGTGGAGAAAAATGAATTTTCATACACTGTTGGTGGGAACATAAATTAGTAAAATTATTATGGAGAACAGTATGAAGGTCCTTTAAAAAAAATCTACCATATGGTCCAGCTATCTCACTTCTGGTCATAGATTCAAAAGAACTGATATCGGCATATCAGAGAGAACTGCATGTCAATGTTTATTGCAACACTACTGACATTAACCAAGGTATGGAATCAACTGAGGTATATTTCAATGAATGGATGGGGTTGGTAGATAAAGGAAATGTGGTAGTGGAATGTTATTCAGGCATAGAGAAGAACAAAACCTGTCATTTGCAGCAAAATAGATAGAACTGGAGAATATGAAGTGGAATACGCATGAGACAGAAAAACAATTGCCACATGTTCTCTGTTATATGTGAACGTTGTTGTGAATGTAGAATAGTGATTATTAGTTTGAGGATGGGAGGGAGGAAGGAAGAATAGAGGTAGACTGGCTTTGATCAGTTCACACTGTATGCATGTAGTAAAATATCACAATGAACTTCATTATATGTACAATTAATACATGTTAATAAAAACAAAGGATACACATTGAAATCAGCAAAAAGAGAGAACAAGGAACACATCTCTGTCTGTCCTCTTCTAGTGTGCAAGCGAGCATAAAGTGACTGTCTTCAGTTGCTCAGAGAAAAAATAAGCATTCATCATAAATAACATTATCAGCCTTTACTACCTAATTAAACTTTTACCTTAAGCCCCAAGGCCTCAGGAATACAAAAGCAGGTGTTCACCATAAATCATTCTGTTTCTATAAGCTATCTGATCACACAGGTACTTCATGCCCTAAGGCCTGAGACATAAATAAATACTCTTATTAAGGAGAATATTCCAAGGGCTTAGAATTCATCTCCCCAGAGCCAGCCAAGAGCCTTTCCTGAAGTCAGGTCTCTCTAGTGAATGTGCAGGATTCCTGCACCCGAGGCCTGCTGAGTTAGCACTTTCTGCACAAGAGGAAACCCAGATACACTGTTAGTAGGAGATAGTAACACCCACTTCTAGCACTGATTCAACAAAGAGAAACATCTTAGGGAAGCATCTGCGTAGGTGGTGCTCAGACAGCTTGGTGGTAGGAGCAAGTATGGTAATAGACATCATAGCCAGGAAAGTTCAGCCATCTTGCTTTGAGGGGCTGTTACAAAGATGGTGCTGGGGGTGTCAAAAGGTGCAGCACAGAGCTGAAACTTTCTTCTTTTGCTGGAATAATACTGTTAGAAATTTAAAATCTGAAGCTTCTCTGCTTTCCCCTCCTTCTCACTTCTGATTCCTCCCTCAGGTTTTTCTCTCTAATGCTTTCCTGGCCAAAAGAGATTGAGAAATGTGGTATGCAGACTCTTGCTTCAGAAGAGTCGACAGTCATAGGAGAATAAAACACAATGTCCTTGAAGTCTCCCTTTCTGTTCCCAAGAACAGAAAGTCAAAGAAACAATAAAGTAGACCCAGACTGTAATGTTCATGTAGGTGTGGTCTTGGAGAACCTTAACTCTCTCCATCACTGGAAAGTAGGACAAACTAGTGTAAGCTGTGGAAATTGCTTTCATGCATGAATGCCAAGACAACTGTCCCTTGGAATGCCAGTTGTGCAATGGAATAAAGCAAGCTACTGATATCATTACTTGTGCATCCTAATCTATAAACCCCTTTGCATGTGGTAACTGATACAGAACAGAGTACTGTGGAGAGGATAAGTGCTCATCCAGCCAGTCACCTTTGGATGAAGTGCCATGAGGACTGAAGGTGCTACTTCCTGGTGAAGCACTGAGAAGGATGGAGAACCTAATTGTCTAACCTGTTGCCACTGAACCTTCCCCATAAACAGTTTTCCATGAATCGCATTCCATCTCCTGGTGTCTTTTTTGGTCTCAGCAATCTATTCTACTGCACTAGCACAACTGATCTGGGAACAGTACAATAGGTAAGTAATCATCATACTAACTTTTAGAAAACTACTAGGTAACAGAATCATCCTAACTTAACAGTTTTGTTTTGTTTTTATTTCTATACCAATGGTCTTTCCACCATATTTTGATAACTAAATTTGTGAGGAAAGTGATTAGGCAGGTAATACGATAACCTCCAGTTTTTATAGGCAAAGAACTTTTCAATTAGAATCCAGTAGCAAAATTTAAAATTATGATTTTTTTTTATACTGGGGGTTGAACCCAGAGGAGTTCTAACTCCAAGCTACAACCCCAGACCATTTTTTTGTTTTTTTACTTTGAAACAATGTCTCACTACGTTGCTGATGGTCTAGCTAAATTGGTGAGGCTGGGCATAAACCTGCAATCCTCCTTTATCAGCCTTTCAAGTACTGGGATTAAAGACATGTGCCCCCACACTGAGATATAATAAAATACTAAAACTTTTATATCTTTCTCAGCTTCCTTTTTATCTTAGTTGACTCACAGTTAACCCTGGTTGGAGTACTATGAATTCAAGTTAAGATCTGAAATAACCCAATTAGGGCTAGGAAACAAAATGGGCACCCAAACTCAATTTTCTAAATTGACAATGCATTGAATTTACACTCTTTTAACTACTTGATTTTTGTTCATCAGTTTTTGTTTTGCCTTCATATGAGCATGTTTGCAAAAATTCAATTAGTCTTTCCTCTGCAGATAAAGTAAGGGGCAGAGGGATCAGGGAAGTACCACCTGTCCAATCTAACAGATGGATGACTTCTTTTCCTTAAGATTAAAGTCTTTTGGTGAAAAGACCATCTGTTGTCCAAATATATCAGCAGTCTGTCTATTGTAGGCAATATATCTGCTAGTAAAACATGTTAAATGCACACGTTTCCAATCTTTTTACTAAAAAATAGCTTTGCAACATATTTACATTCATGGTAGTCCTTTACTTGTGAAGGAACTTGAAAAATTTATAACAACTTCCAGAGACAAATAAATCTTAAGATTTCATTTTTAAAATATATTTCTTATGATATATAGTAATATTTGTTTGGTATAGGCTTCTAGTATGCAGTTTTAATGAACACCCTAGATTGTCCCAATTTAAATTAGGTATTACTGGTCAAAGTGTTTACCTCCTGGTTTGCCCATTTAGTGGTATATTTATTCAATTTCTATCATATTCATCCAATATTATGAGGATAATCACCTAGGTAAGTTCCAAAATTCAACTTGTTCTCTCATACACAGAGCTGTGAGTTTACAAGTGGAACATCATAAAAATAAAGTTTGCTAAAAAGGATTGGATTCACATACTATTAATAGAATTTATACAGGTTATTTCTCAATGTTGTACAATAAGATAATATAAATCTCCAAGTTCTTTTTTCCTCTCTGAGAAATGAAGAACAATTCATTGCCCATGTAATTAAGAAAAGATACTCTATTTGAATCCTAAATGATTGGTTACAGACCTTATCTTTGTGTCTGTATTGAAGGTAGGAATGGTTCATTCTGTTAAATTTTTCCCAAATGAATGACTTCACCACATATGGTGGTGCATGCCTGTAATTCCAGTACTTTAGAGGCTACAAGAGGATTGCAGGTTTCAGGACAGCCTCAGCAATGTAGTAAGACTCTCAGAAGCCTAGAAAGACCCTGTTTCAAAATAAAAAATAGAAAGCTCTGTGGGTGTAGCTCAGAGATAGAATGTCTGTGAGTTTGGTCCCTGTACCACAATAAAGAAAGAAAGAAAGAGAGAGAGAGAGAGAGAGAGAGAGAGAGAGAGAGAGAGAGAGAGAGAGAGAGAGAGAGGGAAAGAAAGAAAGAAAAGAAAAAATAAAATGACTGCATCATTGACCTTAATAACTTCAAGACTGTTTAAGACTGCCTTGAAAGGTAAATGGAATACATACTGCACAAGAATTTAATGCTCCTTCCCGTTTAACCTCAAGTACTCAGGTCTCTCTTCACACCCCAGTAGTAAATTTGAGACTTTTTGTTTAAATATATTCATATATATAAATATATATGAGATGGTATTCTGAAATGTTGATGACAAATGAAATCAAATTGAAAAACTATGTATCATTTATTTCTTTGAAGGAAGTTTACAATCAAATCTAAGTTTCATTTTGTCTACTTGCATTGCTAGCTACTTTGCTGTAGGTACTTCCAATCTGTCACCTTTCGGTCTGCAGCAGTTCTATAAAGGTGAACATGTACAATTCTTTTTTTGTTGTATTCCTCTATGTATTTATGTTACAGTTAAATGTCCCTTAAAAGCTAAATGTCATTAGGCTTTATCTTTAGCCTGTTGCATTATTGGAAAGTGGTAGAACCTTTAAGAGGTGGGGTCTCATGGGAGATTGTAGGTTATTAGAGAGGTATGCCCTTGAAAGAGGTATCGGGATCTTGGACCATTTCTATGTCTTTTATACTTCCTGAGTGCCATAAGATGAACAGGATTCCCTTCCATAAGCTCCTTCCATGATGCACTACCTTTCCACAGATACAGAAGCAATAGGGCCAGCTGACCATGAACTGAAACCTCTGAAACAATGAGCCGAAATAAACAGTTTTTAAGCTGATTTGTCTCAGGTATTTGTTACAATAATGGAAATCTGACTCATACATCTAAGAAATGAACTGTGTAGATCCCTTTCTTTGCTCTAACTGCCCTACATTCATTCTCCCACTTTGCTCTTTGTACTATCTTTTCAAAGTGTGCATGTTATCCTAAACTGTATTATTTAAATAGAAATACTTCACTTATGATACAGTGAGTGAGCTTTTCAGAGAGATCCTTTGCTTCTACTTCTGATTCACTCAACCCTTGATTGAATATTTATCACTGAAATCAATATTGACTCACATAAATAAGAATACACTTGGCAGAATAAAAAGATCTAACAATAATGAGCACTATAGTTACTCTATTCAAGATATAAGCCAGAGGATAGTAAAATTTAAAAAGTACAAATTAAGGTTTTTAAAACAACTACAAAAGTGATATAGTTTAATTCAAACTTTTTCCTACTTCTCTAGTCCCTATACCTCATGCCCATAAAGGGTTTGATGAACCCCAACCTTGAAGACTTCTAGGCAAGGAAAATATTGTTTTCCTCCATGCTGACTCAAAGCTTGGCCACTATAACATCTGCTTAATCATACTGTTTTTAGCTCTTTGAGTTGAATAGAATGGTGCTAATCTTTCCTTTCAATTGCAACTTTGTACATTTGAGGAAAGGCATTATATTTCAATAGGGCAATATATTTTAAGTTCACTCTCCTAGTCCAAATCTTTTTTAATGTTTAGTTTGTGAAAAGCAGAGTTGGAACTGGAGTTTTCTTCTATTAGAAATTTATTTTTCTGACACTGAAACTCGTTATATTAACTTTACTCATACCCAATTACTTTGCCCCCTTGTTGAACTTATTTCCCCCTCAAACTTCTGTCATAGGCAGAATAACACTCACTCCACAAAGACGAGATGACCTACTCCCAAGAAGCTGAGATTATGTTACTTTACATGGAAAAACACACTTTATACAAGTGATGGCATTAAGGACATTGAGAAGTAGAGATTATTCTCAATTATTGAGATAGGATCAGTGTAATCACAAGGGTAATTATTAGAGATACCCAGTAGGATAAAAGTAAGAGAAGATGCTACTGCAGAAGGTACAGTGGTAGTGTAGATTGAGGGAACCTAGCAGCCACAGAATGTGGGAAAGGAAGGCAAGTAAGGACTTCTCTCCCAGAACTTTAGAACCACTGACACATTGATTTCATTCTCCTTGATACTCATTGTTGAACTTATTATCTTTGAAATTTAAACTAATAAATTTGTGGTTTTTTTTAAACCACTAAGTTTATGGATATTTGTTATATCAGTATTCCAAAACAAATACCAATTTCAAAGTCATCTTTATCACACTTCTTCAAATTATTCTTAAAAACCCTATACAACAAGTTTACATTTATTCTCTTGAAATAATTCATCTCATTTCTTCCTCCCTTTAACATATTTTAAATATGGGTTTTGACCTTATTTACTAGCCTTTTCACTAACCAATTTACCAAAACACCAACAGAAAAATATGGTGGTTAACAGTAAGTAATAGAACTCAATATATCTAAAATATAATTGAGGATTTATGTACAACATAAATTAATCTTATGCCACATGTTAAGCATTGTAAGAAGAATTCTGTATTCATTATGAATTACCCAGTTTAATTCTCACAATGTCCACCTTACTTGGTAGATATTATCCTCACATATAAAATTACTAAACTGTGGTCAAGCATCAATTTGTCTAATTATAATGTTGGATATATATCTCCAGATTTTCCTAACAATAAAATTGGAAAGTTTTCTTACTTTTTACTCAAATAATTGCATACTTTTTAATTTGCAATATGGAATAGAATAGAAAATGTTTCTCAATGCATTAAAACACAAGCAAAGTAAAGATATCAACCTCTACCTAATTTTTTAATACTTTATTGGTACATTATATTCTCACATCATAATGTGGTTTATAGTGATAGTGACATACATGTACACAGCACTTGATGAGCTTTTCCCCGTCTCTCTCTCCTCCCCAGTGCCCACTTTCTCCATATAAGATATTGAAATAGGCATTGGTATTCTTACATAGGTACATAATGCCAGTGGAAGCATCTCCTTCACTAATTCTCCCTTCCCTTCCCTCTCCCCAAACACCTCCCTCACTCCACTGGATTTTCTCCTTCATTATCTACAATTCTACCTAGTTTTTATAAGGACAATTTCATTAATAAATTGTCCATCAATTGATGGACTATCAAGTCTTGATTCCTTAGATTGGCCTATATATAAATCTCATCTAGAACACAAATTTATATGAATCTAATTCTGAAATAAAACACTTCTAAACTCTCATGAATGTCTAAAAAACAAATAGGGGCTCTTAATGGAATTTTCATTTATATTAATTTTAAAGAGCAAAACTTTCTCTTAAAATGTTCAATCACTGTATCTACTTTGATTCTTTGGTAGATAGAATGTCAACTAAAAAATTGTAAAGCTGCATGGGTTGGGTAATGCTCCATGAACAATTCATTCCTGTGCAACAACTTTTAAACCTATAATACAAAAGTATAATGAACTCAAGTTATGCATATATAAACAAGATGTGTTCAGTCTTAACCTAATTATAATTTTATTTGTGTGTACCTGTTACATGCCTTGGTGACATGAAGAAGGATTGCATTATTTGACTATTAATCATATACCATTTTAAGCTTTGAACGTGTACTATGTCTATCTCTACAAAAAAGCTGAAAAAGAAATAGTGATGTTTAAGTATTTACCATCCATCTCTGAAAACAGATGCTCAATTACCATCATTTGAAAGCGTGTTCTAGATATATTTCTGAAACTACAGTGATCAACTTTACACCAAACTACTGTGTCTGCATGAATGATGATTACAATGATAGTTCTCTGCTTTTTTCTTATCCGTAGTGATTTTCTTTCTCAGAAAAATAAATCAATAAATCATATACCATGTGCGGTTTTCTTAAATACTATATGCATTTTTAATATATAAGAATAATTCTATTTGTTCCACTAATAATACATATGATTTTCACATTGTAAATACTTGTGCTCCCCAATTCATATGTTGATTCATTATCCCCAATGCAATAGTATAAACATATGGGACCTTTGGGAAGTGAATTGAGTCATGATGGCTTCATCCTCATAAACGGGATTAGTGCCCTTATCAAAAATAACTGGGGAAGCTTATTCACCTCTTCTTGCACAAAAGCAGAGACCAAACCCTCAGCAAACACTGATCTGTCAGCACCTTGACTATGGACTTCCTAGCCTTCATAACTGTGAGCAATACATTTCTGTTGTTTACAAATTACTTTAGTTTAAAGCATTTTGTTATAGCAGGCCAAAAAAGAAAAAATACAATAATGTATATAAGGTGGAGTGAATGAAAGAAAAATACATGTAAATATATACATATGTTAAATTACATTTCCCCACAAGTTTATTTTTATAACTTATTGTTTTGAAATATTATATGATGTTAAATTTACAATACATATAGAATACATATTGTAATTTAAAGCACTATACTTGAAATCAGTGAACCTGATTAATGTACTCATAAGCTATTTCATTATGGGCAAAGCATTTCTGCCCTTTAAACTTGTTTGATCATCTCTAGAATTAATACATTAATATATGACATGCTATAATTCTATGATGATTGGTTTGAAAAACATAACTATGAATTAATTCATATATCAATTACACTTGATAAATAGAGGTGCAAGTCAGATTAAATGAGAAATGTAGGGTTAAATCATACAAGTTTAAGTTTAACAAAGATGTTCTGTTTTTTGTATGTTTAGCTTACTTTGTGAAGATAACCTTAGAAGGATTACAAAAAAGGGGGGAGGGAATTCCAGCCTATTCCAAATCATTTGGATGGTGATCTTCTTTGGATGGTGATTCCTATTAAGGGAAATTACAGAAATTTATGTAATTCTGGCCAATTACATTGCCAGAAAAGAGACAGTTATCTTGGAAGAAGTGGGTAAATCATTTTTCCTGAAATTAAATGTTCATGTTGATTAACAGAGAGAGACACATTTACGATGACTGGAAAAAGAAATACAGTGTAGGACTTTGATTGCAAAGAGCTACATGATGATTCAGAAGAAAAAAAGAAGGGAGGAAGAAAAGAAGATGGGAAAGATGGAAGTGAGGAAAGACACAAAAACAAAGACAAGAGGTGAAGGGATGAAGGGAAGGAGATTACAAAAGGAAGAGATAATAAATTAGAAAAGAGACAGCAAAACGTAAATAGTACTCACTAGAGTCTATGATCTGTGGTGACTATGCTAGGTCCCTTCATGTAATCTAATAGAGTACATATAATCACTACAGACATTTTCATCTGCACTACAAATTTTAAAAGCTTGGAGAATTTGCATAGCATTCTAGAGCCCCGGTGTGAAAAAAAATTCAATTTTTGCGAATTTGCATAGCATTCTAGAGCCCCTTGTGAAAAAAAATCAATTTTTGTTTCATTTTTAAATGAATGAACACCCCATGACTTTTTATTATGATATATTATCTTTTGTTTTACCCTACATGTGGGGAAGGTCTTTTGAGAGGGTGAGGTGTTAGGGATATCATATAATCATGTTAAAGGCAGCTTATCCAGATACCATCGTATCAGCACTTAGCATGTTTCATTGTCCTATACTACTGACAGATATTGGGAAAACAAATATTAAGTTAAAAAACAAAACCTGTTCCAACTCAACATGTCTAAGAGGGGCTTTAAAAATCTTATGTAGAAGGATACCTTGCATGAGAGCCAACATCCTCAGATATTTCACAGAATTTCTTAGATATGACAATTTTGGTTAACATAATAATCTGCTCAGATAAATGGAAATAATTGTTTACTGAACTGTTTACATATCCATTTTATCTACTGCAAACCTTCGTGATTTTCTCAAGGTTTAATTTTTTCTAAATTAGACTAGAAAACTGTCCTTTGATTTTATCATCTCCATGTCACCACCTACTTAAGAATTATATTCAGAAATGGAGATAAATGCAAAAAATAAATCATAGTGGATAAAAAGGTGTATTCTAAAATGGCAGTGATTTTTTTCCCAGTTCATATAAAGATGGGCAGCTAGGGTCTTTTTCTTGAATAGCTTAGCCCATACCAGCATGGATCCTGGTGTTAGGGTTTCTCTTTACCTAATAATTTGGGGTCACATATGGCCAAAGCTGAGGAGGATCCTCCAGTTCCCAAGTGAAACTTGGAACATGGTCATAAAATCATGTGCTGCAACAGCCTCTTTTCCACTTTCTATTACTGACAACTCATTCCTGAAGTGGCTTATACCTTCTCTTTTTGTTCAAATAGATTTGATAAAAAGAATTCTGGTTTTCAAAGTTTTAAATTCATTGTAATTGAGACTCAGCTCTGTGTTAATTTTGTTTGCTATTAGTTATTTCTTTTTTTCCTCAATAAGTTTCCTTACTACAGTGCAGGTCATAAACTCATTTATACTCCAGAGTATAAATGAGTGTTACATGGGTAGCTATAATTCGGTTTCAGACTTTCTCACTTCTTTCTGAAAAAAAAAAAAAAAGAGGAAAAACACAAGTTTTATGAAGGTATAGTTGTATTGCTCTTTAGTATCACATATTCTCTTCTTTTGTTTTTGAATGTATTGGGGGTTAAACCCAGGGGTGCTCTCCTGCTGAGCTACACACCCAGACATTTTCTCTTTTTTAATTCTAAGACAATCTCATTAAGTTACTCAGGCAGGCCTTGAACTTGCAATCCTCCTGTCTCACATATCGATACTTTTCTGAAAGCAAATGATTATCTCAGTTGGTCAGGCAGAACTCATTGGATTTGTAGCTCTACCTTTATAAAATATTTAGTATCATTACCCATTCCCTTTTTTAATCTCACTTCTCTATCTTCTTTGCCTCTTGCTCTTAGTCTCTCCTCTCTCATTGTTCTTCCTTAAAGAATTTTGTAGATTACCTTTATACACATTTCCTTTATGCACATTTTGTTCCTAATTGTCTGTCTTACAGTCTTTTCTTTCTAGAAATATATTCCTTGTATAACAAACCAGTCATGTAGTTTCATGTTAATAAATTTAAAATCTACATGTCTATTATGAATGTCATCATCAATGTTGTGCTTATATTTCCCTCTTGTCTTGAACATATTACTAGTATTTCCAACTTTACATCTTGCACTAAGTTGAGGTTGTTTCTATGGTTTGTATAGAGAAATGAAATACATCATTTGATATAGTATCTGTCTGCTTATTTTTTCCTTCTGTCAATTAGAATATCAGCTGTCCTGTGGTGGTTCAATTTTTAGTTTTTTAGGAAACCTAAAAGTAATGGTAGCATCAGTTTATATTTGCAGCAGCAGTGCTCATGGATTCCCCTTTCTCTACATCCTTATCAACATTTTAAATATTTTTATATAAAAGTCATCCTAACACGTATGAGGTGATATCTCATTGTGGCTTTGATTTTTGTTTACCTGATGGTTAGTAATGCAGAACATCTTTTTATTTATTTATTTATTTATTGGCCATTTGTCATCTTTGGATAAATGTCTATTCAAGTCCCTTGCTATTTTTAGATTATTTGAGTTTTTTTGTTTGTTTCTTTGCTTACTATTGAGGTGTTTCTCATAAATTTTGGATACCAACCCTTTATCTGATGTATGATTTATAATATTTTTCCATTCCATAGGTTACCTTTTTTTTTCCTTACTGTGCAGAAACATTTTAGTTTATTGTAATCTTACTTGTCTATTTTTTGCTTTTGTTGCTTCTGCTTTCAGCATCATATACAAGAAATTACTAACAATGTCCAGCCGTTTTATCCTCTAAGTTTTCTTTTAGAAGTTTTATAGTTTTGGGCCACCGTATGAACCTTGTGGAAATATGTCCAAAGGGAATAGAATAACTATTCTGAAAAAATAAGTGCCCTCCCATATGCATTGCAGCATTATTCATGATATACAAGACAAGAAAACTACCTAAATGTTAATTAACTAATTAATGTATAAAAATGTGTATTATTTAGTCTTGAAAAAGTAGAGTCCTATCATTTGCAACAATATGGTTGAACCAGGAGGACATTATACTGAGTGAAATAAGACAGACACAGAAGATAAATATTTAATGACACAACTTTTAAATGAATCTAGAATAAAACTCATAAAAGTAGGGAGTAGAATAATGATTGACAGGAACTAGGGATAAAGAGAACACAAAGAGTGTTAGTCAAAGCCTATGTTTCACTTATACAAGATGGACACCATAGAGAGCTACTCTACACAATAGTGACTATTGCTATCAATTATGTATTTAATACTCTAAAATTTGCTAAAAGGATAGATCTTATGTTGTGTTCTTATACCATAATAATAATGATAATGATAACCTTTTAAAATTTTCATTGGTACATTATAGTTACACATCATAGTGAGATTCCAATGATATACTCATATATGCACACAAAATTTATTGTTGTTTCCCTCCTCATCTTCTAACACCCTCCCCTTCCTCATACAAGTGAGATTGGCAGTGAGAATTTCATATAGGTACATAACATTATTTGGCTTATCTTCTTCCTCAAACTTTCCCCTGATTCCCTTCTAATACCCTACTGGTCTCTCTCTCTCTTCATTTACATTAAGTCCCTTTTCTTTTTTTCTCTCTATTTTCCACTAATGTTTTCCCTTGATTTTCTGAGTCTGATCCATCTCATTTAGGAAAATGGTTGGAAAAATAATGATAATCTTATTCAAAATAAGAGAATAAGAGGCAAATTTTAGAGGTTATAAAAAGATTTATTACATCAATTGGGATAAATTCACTGGGCTTATATTTATTTTCAAACTTATCAAGTTGCAGATATTATGCATATTTTTTGTGTCAAAAATCAATTACAAAATATAAAGAAGAAAAATATTATGGCAATTCAAAAGAGAAATAAATTATAAATTGGTCAGGGAAGTCGTGTTAAAGCTTTAGTTAGAAGCAGATAAGAAAAACATTTGCTGAAATTTTCAATAAGTTACATATAGCATGTTTCTTCTGTATATTCTTTATAAAAGTTAGTAACTTAAAATTGAGGATTTTTAAAGTGCTACCAGAATAGAGGATTTCTGCCTATTTTTTTATATTCTTCCTTAATGTGTCAGGATATTTTGTAATGGTCAATGTTATATTAAGATGTTGTCATCTTGAGCCAACATTTTTAAACTTCCTAAGTTTCCTGAATAAAAATAAAAAGGTACTTTTAAGAGGCAATGCAGTAAATGAGGAACTAGTTAGAATGTATGTGGGAATTTCAGACAAATAGAAGAATAATGTAAAAGAGGAAATCAAAGCAAGCAAATATATATGTTTTCATATATATGAAAAATATATACATTTAGAAATGTATAAGTATGTATGAACAAACACACACACACACATACACACACACACACACATGCACACACACACACAAATATACCTGAAAAAATTACGGAAAAACTAGATCACTAATATAATTGCTGATAGAAATGTTTGTTACAGCCACTCTGGAAAAACAATTTTAAGTATCTTTGAAAAGTAAGCATATAAGTATCATATAAATAGCAATTACAGTTCTGAGGTTTTACCCCAGGGAAATATATGTTCACACTAAAAATTTTATGTTCACGCATAAAAATATACATGTCCACAATAGCTTTATTCAGAATAACCAAAAGCTGGAAACAAGCCAGATGTCCTTCAAGAGATGAATGGTTAAACAAACTGTGTTTCAGTGTTGCATGTATATGGTGAAATACCACCACATACCAAAAAGAAATGGACCATCACAACCTGGATGAATATCAAGGGAATCAAGCCCAATAAGGGGGAAAACAATCCACAAAGTTTAGATTCTATATGATTTCCTTTATATATAATTCTTGAAATGACAAAATAAAGGAATGGAGAAGAGATTAATGATTCCCAAGGATTAAGGAATAAATAGGGAGTAGAAATGTAATTTGTGTAGGTATAAAAATTCAGCCCCAGAAATTCTTGTAGTGATAGAAATTCTTTGTATTTTGATTTTACCAATATTAAAATTATACAGTAGTTTTGAGATTATCACAAGAAGAAACTAGGTAATTACACACATTATATCTACATATTTTTCTTAAATCTGTACATAAATCTATAATTATCTCAAAATAAAAAGATGATATAAAAGAATATTAATTATCACAGAACAATGGCATGATTATAAATTTACATTTCTATCAAAATAATTTTAGTATGGCAATGAGAGATGAGAGATATATAAGAATGAAGTGCTAGATGATAACCTGTTGTATTTAGAAATATCAAGTGATGTTCATATATTTACCCCAGTGCCAAATAGCATATGATAATTTATCCCCTGTCACATTAAACCACCAAAAATAAAAAGCTAATTTATTACCAAAAAGATGAAGAAAAACAATTTAAAATGTACAAGAAGACAAGGGAAACTGCAATATGGTACAAAGGAAAATCTGTGAGAGTTCTTGTTCATGCTGTGTCATATAATGACTGGCAGATTTTCTTACTTATGGCCTTCTATCTATAGGCCATGGTCTATCACCTATATAAGAGAGAAAACAATTGTATTTTATAAAGTTAAAATATACAAGTAGAAAATTAGAAACTTTCTGTTATCTCTTAATAACAGAGAAGCATTAAGAGAGCAGTAATGAAACAGCAGACCTAGCATGTTACAGGTTAATGAATTGCTGGTCTAGATAGTTCAATCAAAGTAGGCCAATACTGATGTGCCTTTAGAAAGACAGATGGGATATTTCATGTGTCATTCAATATAATGAACTGTCAGGGAGAAAAAATCTTCAGTGTGTGTATAATCATTTATGAGCAGCGGAGGAAGAAACTAACTTACAAGAAGATGTATTTCAATTCAGCTAAGAAAGGAGCAAAGGCAGTTTTGAGAATACAGAAAAATGAGTTTTGTTTTGTTTGTTTTCAATAATAGATCATTTTATAGAAATTACCTATTTTCTAAATTACACATATATTAAAGGTAAATGCATAAATGCAATCTAATTATCTCATTACTATATATGCATTCACTAATTTAAGAGATCAGTGTTAGGAAAGAATTTCAGATAGTGGCAGAACTAGAACCAAATCTGCCCAGGAGTAGAACAACAGGACATTCAGAGCTATGTGTAAGTTATTTACATATCTTACATGCTTTGCACAGAACCTAGTAAATACTCAATAGGCAATTGTATAAAAGATTGAAGAAGCATTAATTCTAAAAATATAAGGCTTTTTAAGTAAGGCTGTGCACTAGGATTTTCACATTTACAACACTAATCCTCATGCTCACATTTTCAAAGTTGATATTAGTATGCACATCTTCTTTGAAAACAAAACAAACAAACAAACAAAAAAAACTGAGGCTCCAAAAGATGTACTAGCTTCCCAAAATCAACATAGCTTGTAGGTGAGAGAACTTTATAAGGAGGCATACTCTATTACTTCAAATTCCTCTCCTTCTTCTCTTTCATTAAATTTTTGCAAAGCTCATTGCATATTGACAACAGATGTAAGAAAATGTTTTAGAGAAGGCTTTTCCTATATCTCTGCATAGGTGTTTCCTTGGTGACATTATCGAATTAAATGAAATGGGAAATAGGTATTAAAAATGTCATAAGAAACCTAATGATGTTCCTTAAAAGTAAAATTAAGGTAGATATTGCTTGTCATTTTCATCTCAAGCATTTCCTTCCTCCTCTTAACACTCTCCATGAAAACTTTGCATTTAACTTAATTTCAACATTCAGTAAAACAGCTTTGAAATAGCATTCCATTTCACAGTAGGCCAGTAAGGAAAGGTGTGAATTGCAGAAAAAAATGGGCAATGACAAAGAACAGGCTAATAACTAGTATTGACAAAAAAGATATGATTAGATCATTGATCTAAGTTCGATGCGTTCTAAGAATTGAAACGAAAGTAGATTCTCCTACTCTCTAAACTCCAACACAGAGTTTAATATCCTACATTGACAAACATAGGCCAATGGGCACTACTGTCTCAGAAAGCTCTTGGGTACCTTAATTATGTTTCCTTTGTCCAACAGATTAAAGAATTTGGATTTCTCTTTATGTGATACCAAGTAATTTTCCCCATTATAAATACAATTAACCATGAATTTGGCTCATTAGGTAAAAATTAACTTAAGTATTATGTTAATGGCACTGTTGTAGGTACTGGATATAGAAAACAAAATAGACAAAATTTTGCCTTTAGGGAACTTACATTCTTATTGGATGAGATAGAAACCAAACCTAAGGAGTAGCAAAGGAAGGTCTGAAGTAGGGCTGAGAATGGGTAAAAGTAGAAGAGGTTATCCAAGGAAGACCTTAGTTGCTAACTGACCAGGAAATAAAGATATACCATAGAGGAGGAAATGAGCCCTGGAGACACTCGATGGAAACAGTTTTCAGGCAGAAGAAAAAGTGACTACAAATCTTGAGGTAAAATTATGTTGGCTTTATTGAAACAATTGCAAGATAGATGGTATGCTAAATAAAATAACTGGAGGAGATTGCAGATGGAAGAGTAGAGGGAGACAGTGCCATTTGGTTACTCTGAAACTTGGAACATAACCATCAGGAAGACTTCTTGGCAAGAGAATAAAGGTAATCAGAACTCAACAGAAGAAAGATAGTCAAAACACGATGGAATTGGATGTACCACAGAGAGCAGAAGACTGAAAAGAGCTCTGCATGCCTCACCTGGTGAGAAAAGAGTGGAGGCAGCACCATCTTGGTGAGCCCTCACTGAGACTGACATCTACCAGGACCCAGCAGTTCTCAGAGACCAACTCCAGCAAAGAAGGAGCAAAATCTTTGTGAGCAAACGACTGCAGAAAACCATCATCAAAAGCAATCTCATTCTACACTCAGATACCTCAAGACTCAATTCACTATACTGCTCAGCCACACCATTCAGTGATATCCTGCAACTTCTGCTACACTCAGACAGAAAAATTATAGGACCTTCCTACAGCGACCCCAGTGGCTACATCCTACATCATCAAGACACAAGTGAATCTAAAGATTAACCAGCCAAACCACTCAGTGAAATCCTATGGCTGACAGTAAACTCATTAGAATGATAAAATTTCTCTTTGCCACAACGAGCTAAAGTCCTGAAAGCAGGGAGGCTAGGGGCTAGAAGAGGTTCATGAGATTACAGCTAGAGGCTGGGAACTCTCAACACTCTTCCTGCCTGTAGAGTTTGGGCCTGACATTCATGCATGCCAGTGACAAACAGCACTCCAGGTGATCATAACCAGCAGATTAGCAGTGGTGTCCCTGGGACATCAAAGCTCAGCGAGCCAGGCCACAAACTCAGAATATTTCTGGCCCTGCTAAGCTTAGGTTCAGCATTCATAGGGGCTGGAGGTCAGCACTCTGCAGAATGTAATGGGTTCACAACCAGCAGAGCAGTGGTGGGGTCTATGGTGAACTAAATGCCAACTAGCAGGCTGCAGGCTCTGAATTGAACATCATAATCTCTGACCCTACAGACTTTGGGCTGGAGAGCATGCTGACCTGCAGGCAATCAGGGACACCTGTTTCCTTGCACTAACAACTATAGCTCACTAAAGAAGGCTCTTTGAACAAACTCAAAAGTTTCATTATACAAGACAGATTCAGGAGGGAAATATATACCCCCAGCATAAGCCTTATTATAAAGAGATAACAAATAGAGCACTGTCACACAAAGAAGAAGAGGATGCTAAGACAACAGAAATACAAACCTGAGAACTCTGAGAACCTGAGAATGAAGACCAGTGAAGAAACAACAAACTCCCACAATTCAATAACAAAGAGGTCACAAATACTGAGGTGCGGGAAGTTCCAGAAAGATAATTCAGAATTTTGATTCTCAATATGATCAAAGACATCTGAAATGAAATCAGAGAAAGTCTATAGGAAATGAAAGAACATAAGAATAATTGAGGACCAAAAGGAGGCTTTAAGAGAAATGAGGAGTCAATAAATCAATTAAAGACCTCAATAGAAACCACCTCAGGCAGGCTAGACCACATGTAAAATAGAATCTCACTCTGGTATGATAGTTTTTTTTTTTTTTTCAAAACTGACTACACAGTCAACAATATAGAAAAGACAATACAACAACATGACCAGAACATGCAAGAAATATGGATAATTTGAAATGACCTAACTTATGGATAAAAAGGTCTAGAAACACAAATCAAGGGTATTAGAAACCTTTTTAGAGAAGTAATATCAGAGAATTACCCAAACACAGAAAAAGACTTGGACATCCACATACAAGAGACATTCTAAACACCAACAAGACATGATCAAAAAATAATTTATCCATGCCATATAATAATCAAAATGACTAATATAGAGACCAAACCAAGAATCTTTAAAGCAGTGAGGACAAAAGATCTGGTGATATTCAGAGGAAAAACAATAATAATCACTCCAGTCATAAACGCCAGGAGGATCTGGTATAATGTACTCAAGACCCTGAAAGAAAACAACTTCCAACCAAGACTGATATATCCAGAAAAATATCATTCAAAATTGATGGAGAAATAAAAACCTACCAAGATAAGCAGAAACTAAAAGAATTCATGACTATCAAACTGGCATAAGAGAAAATACTTAAAGAAATAAAACACAGAGAAAAATGAAATATGTACCAGAACCAGGAGAGGGGGCACATCCCACCAGATGCAAAACTAAGTGAAAGAGACATAATACTACATTATACAGAAAATATAATTCAAAATGACAGAAAACAACCATCATCTCTCAATAATAACACTAATTGTCAAAGGTGTAAAGTGCCCCGCCAGTTAAAAGGCATAGACTGACAATGGGGATTAAATAATATAATCCAACTATGTACTACTTACAAGAGAAATACCTTACAGGCAAAGATACCCAAAGACTAAAAGTGAAAGTATGGAAAAAGATATTCCATGCAATTGGAGATCAAAAACAAGTAATAATGCTCATATTTGACAAAGCAGACTTTAAGCTAAACTTATAAGAAGAGACGAAACAGGTCATCTTACTAATAAAATCAATAATCCAAAAAGAATATGTAGTGATAGTAAATATTTTTGTCCCAAATGTGGGTGACAAATTCTTTAGGACATTAGGTCTCAAAGAGACACAAGTACAATATTGTTGAAAAATTTCAACACACGGCTTATATCACTAGATTGATCTTCCAGGGAAAAGATGTGTAAAGACTCTTAAGAGTGAAAGAATATTATAAACCAAATGGACCTAATAGACATACAGAATATTTCAACATCTGAATACACACTCTTCTCACAGCTTAGGAACCTTCTCCCAAATAGGCCATATTCTGGGCCACAAAGCAAATACCAAATAATTTTTTAAAAATAATAAATAATAGTATAATTCCCTATGTATTTTCAGATTATAATGGATGTGAAAGAAAGTGGAAATCAAGAACAAGAAGACCAAGAGATGTTACATAAATACATGGAGACGGAATGATACACTTTTGAGCAAATAAGAAATTTCTGGAATTAAGCAAAAAAAAAAAAAAAAAAAAGACACAACATAACAAAATCTATGGAACACTTTAAAGTCACTTTCAAGATGAAGATTTATAGCACTGAGTAACCATACAAGAAAAACAGAAAGTCAGCAAATAACCTAATGGCATGTCTCAAGAACCTGGAAAAATAGGAACAATGTAATACCAAGGTCAGTAGACGGTAGGAGATAATAAAAATCAGACCAGACATCAGTAAAACAAAGAACAAAAGCAAGAACAAATATATATGAAAGATCAACAGAAAAAAATGATCAAAGAAAAAAATGGTTCTTTGAAAAGATTAATAAGAATAAACCCTTAGCCAATCTAATAAAAAGAGAGAATCAACACAAGTTATGAAAATCAGAAATTAAAAAGGAGAAATGTACAAGGAAAGCTGGAAAATCCAGATCATCAGAAACTATTTTTAAAACTTATATTCCAATAAACTAGAAAACATAGAAGAAATGTACAGATTTCTAGACACATGCAACCTACCTGAATTGAACCAAAATAATATAGAAAACCTAAACTAACCAATAAAAAGCAAAGAGATAGAACAAATTAAAAAATCTGCCATCAAAGTAAAGCCCAGGTCTAGATTGATTCCGAGCTGATTTCTACAAAACCTTTACAGAAAAACTAAACCAAATAGTTCACAAGTTATTCCATCAAATTGAAATTGAAGAGATGGAATACTTCCAGATGCCTATGAAGCCAGTATCACTTTATTACCAAAACTGAATAAAGATCCCTCAAGAAAAGAAAATTATAGTCAAATATTATTAATGAACATAGATTCAAAAATTCTAAACAAAATATTAATAATATACATTCAAAACCACATCAAGAAAATTTTACACCATAACCAAGTTGTTTTCATCCCAGAAATGCAAGGCTGGTTCAGCATATGCAAATCAATGCACGTTGTTCGCCACATAAATAGAACAAAAGACAAAAATTGTATGATCATATCAATAGATGACGAAAAGTCATTTGACAAAATCCAAAACCCATTCATGTTAAAAATGCTGCAGAAAATCAGAATAGAAGGAACTTACATCAATAATACTAATGGTATGTACAATAAATCCAAAGCCAACATCATATTTAATGGGAAAAAAACTGTGAGAATTCCCTTTAAAATCAGGAAAAAAAACAAAAAATTCCCAGTATCAGCACTTCTTTTCAATATAGTCCTTTAGACTCTTGCCAGAGAAATAAGGCAAGACAAAGATATCAAAGAAACTCAAATAGGACAAAAAGAATTAAAATTATCTTGATTTGCAGATCACATGATCCTAAATTTAGAAGACTCAAAAACTCAACCAAAAGAATACTAGAACTGATTAACAAATTCATCAAAGTACCAGGATACAAAATTAACCAAAAAACATCAGTACTTTTTCTATATGCTAACCATGAATCCACTAAGAAATAAATCCAGAAAACAATTCAATTCATAATAACCTCAAAAACAATAACATCCCTAGAAATAAACCTAACCAAGGAAGTAAAATACCTCTACAGTGGAAAGTATAAAACACTAAGGAAAGATGTTAGAAGATGGAAAAATCATCCTTGCTCTTGGATAGGAAGAATAAATATTATGAAAATGGTAATTTTACCAAAGTTATCTACAGAGTCAATGCAATCCTTATCAAAATACCAATGTAATTCTTCACAGACCTAGAAAAACCAGTCCTAAATTTAGTATGGAAAAAAAAAGACTCAGGATAGGAAAAGCAATTCTCAACAATAAGAACTGTGCAGGAGGCATCACAATTCTTACTTGAAATTATACTACAGAGCTATATTAATAAAAACAGCATGGTATTGGCACAAATATAGACACATCAACTAATGGAACAGAATCAAAAATACAGAAACAAATTTATACACTTATAGCCAATTGATTTTTTTTTTTTTTTTTTTTTTTTTTGCGGTACTGGGGATGGAACTCAGGGGCATTCTACCTCCGAGCTATACCCCCAGCCCTATTTTTTATTCTTTAGTTTGAAACCAGGTCTCACTAAGTTGCAGAGTGCCTCACTAGGTAGCTGAGGCTGGCCGCGAACCCGGATCCTCCGGTCTCAGCCTCCCGAATGCTGGGATTACAAGCGTGCGCCACCACGCCCAGCTGCCAATTGATTTTTGACAAAGGTGCCAAACACATACATTGGAGAAAAGACAGCCTTTTCAACAAATAGTGTTGGGAAAATTGGTTATTCATTTGCAAAAACTGAAAATAAATCCTTATCTTTCATCCTACACAAAAGTCAACTCAAGATGGATCAAACACTTGGAAATTATACCATGTATTTTGAAGTTACTAGAGGAGAGCATAGGTCCAACAATCCAACATATAGGCACAGGTAGAAACTGCCTAAATAAGACTCCTGAAACTCAGAAAATTAAAACAAGAATTAATAAATGGATGGTATTAAAATAAAAAAGTTTCTGTTCATCAAAGGAAACCATCAAGAGTCTAAAGAGAGAGCCTAAAGAATGGGAGATCTTTTCCAGCTATGCCTCTAATAGAGGAGTAATATCTAGAATACACAAGTTTCTTAAAAGACTCAACACTAAAAAAATAAATAGCCCAATCAAGAAATGGGCAATTGAACTAAATAGACACCTCACTAAATAGAAGATACATGAAAAAAACTATTCAACATCATTAACAATCAGGGAGATGCAAATCAAAATTACACCAAGAGTTCATCTAACCCCAGTCAGAATGGCAGTCATCAACAAGTCAAATAAAAATAAATGCTGGCAAAGATGTGGGGAAATAGGAACTCTTCTACATTATTGATGGTATTGAAAATTAGTACAGCTGCTATGAAGATCACTGTAGAGACTGCTCAGAAAATTGGTAATGGATCCACCATATGATCCAGCTATATCATTCCTAGGTATCTTTCTAAAGGGCCTGAAACCAGAATACTATAGTAGTACATGCATATTGATATTTATAGCAGGACAATTCATCATAGCCAAAATATGGAACCAACCTAGGTATCCATCAATAGATGACTGGATTACAAAATCATAGGAAATACACACAATGGAATTCTATTCAACAATCAAAAACAAAATAATTCATTCGCAGGAAAATGAATGGATTTGGAGAACACTATGCTAAGTGAGATTAGTCAGTTACAAAAAGTGAAGGCTCATATGTTTTCTTTCTTATGCAGTAGCTGAGCAGTAATCAGGATACCAGAGGAACTTCAGATATGGCAGAAAAACTTCAGTGGAGCCAGAGAGGTGGTCTAGGGGATGGGGTGAGGAGGGGAATCAATGAACTAATCACTTCCATGGACCTTATATACATATGTGAGAACACCAGTGTCAATCTCAATACTCTGCATGGGGAAGGGGTCCAGTGATGAGGGAGCCAGGGGAAAGCCCTCCAGGTGCTGTGTGCATGTATGTCAATATCACTGTGAACTGCATTGTGATGTGAGGTAACAATGCACCACTAAAGATATAAAAAATAACAAGGTGTAGGAAGACAAGATCAGCTCAGAGGGGCAGGAACTTTCCAGACCATGTGTGTGAATTTATTGGCCCTTATCCACATAACTTTTTATCTCTAAGTGACATGGCAAATCAACAGATACTTCTGAGGAATGAAGTTATAACATCCAATTTCAGTTTTGAAGGATCACCCTGGCTGCTGTACAGAAATCAAATTAAGATTCTCGCATACCTGTCTACAGATGAGATCATGATGGTAGTAGGGGAGGCTGTGAGAAGTGATAGACTACTGAATATATATGTTTATAATATGCTTTTAGTGGTGCATTATAGTCTCACATCATATTGTAAATCATGGTGACAGTGACATACATGCACACAGCACTTGGTGTCCCCCACACTGAATATCTTTAAGAACAGATACAAAAGATGAGCTAAGAGAGAGAGGGGGGCGGGGGAGAAAGGAGTTAATGTCAAGTATGTCAAGTTTTGTGGTTCTCTGGTACTGATCAGTATTTAATTGCAATTCTCTATTCGATCCTTGGTTTGCTACAAATCCAAACAGGAACATCTTGTTCTGCCCATGCCACACACTTTGCTGATATCCAAGTCTATTTTTTTCTTTTAATGTTCATTTTTTAAAATATTAGGAACACATAAGTGATCTACTTATAGGAAACCAGTGAAAAATCAAACAATCAAAAACCCAAAGCCAGCCGGGCGTGGTGGCGCACGCTTGTAATCCCAGCATTTGGGAGGCTGAGACCGGAGGATCCAGGGTTCCCGGCCAGCCTTAGCTACCTAGTGAGGCACTCCGCAACTTAGTGAGACTCGGTTTCAAAATAAAGAATAAAAAAATTAGGGCTGGGGGTGTAGCTTGGAGGTAGAATGCCACTGAGTTCAATCCCCAGTACCGAAAAAAAAAAAAAAAAAAAAAAAAAAAACCCAAAGCCAACTGAGTTCACAATGTGCTTAAGAAACTAGTAGGGGAAGCTGGGGGCAGTGTAGACTATAATCCCAGTACTTGGGAGTTTGAAACAGGAGGATAGCATATTGGAGACCAGCTTCAGCAACTTAGCAATACCCTCTTTCAAAATAAAAAATAAAAGTAAAATATAAAAAGGCTGAGCATGTAGCTCAGAGGTAGAAGGCCCCTGGGTTCAATTCTCACTACCAAAAATTTTTAAAAAATGGAAGGAAGGAAGGAAGGAAGGAAGGAAGGAAGGAAGGAAGGAAGAAAGGAAGGAAGGAAGGAAGGAAGGAAGGAAAAGCAAAGTTTATTTGGATTTCTAGCCACTGGTTAGATATCTACATGACAAGAGGTAAACCTAGTAAATGAGACAGAGGATAAAACTGACCTGTTATGTTAGAGTAGGCAGCTGCAAACACAGAAAGAAAATGCAAGAGAGTGTGAGAATTCATTAAAAGTGTTTTCAATATAGAGATCAAAAGCAGCCATCCATGGCTGACTGCACCCTCCACCTGCACTCTCATTTCTCTCTGTCCAGAGGATAGCCCAGATAAAAGCCCTGTTTTGGGCTCAAAGTTACTTGCCTGATACAAATAACTCCAGTTTATCTTCCTAGAGACAGGGATTATTCAAAGACTTGCTGCTATGGTAACAAAATATAAAGCAAATCAAAATAACCAACAAGGCTATTATAACTTCCAGGTTTCAGAAAAGTAGCTTTAGAAGCCTTTAAAGATTCATAGCTTCTTTTTGTTGCTTTCTCATATGATTCTTAAACTGCTTTTACAATTCTTCCAAGAATGTAGCCAAAAAAAAAATGAACTTAAAGAAGTAAATGAAAAAAATCTATTTTGTCCTTTCCAAAGGGAGAAGAGAAGAAAATCATACATTAACCTGTGATGAATAAAGGTCCTAGTGCTACAGTGTTTTGTGTGGGGAATGGCAGGGCTCTCCACTGACTTAGCTAAGAGGGAGTTGTAACCAGGAAACCTGTCATAAAGTAACACTGCACCTGAGAGAGATCAATGTAGGAGTGTTCATTAAACTAAGACAAGAAGTATTGATCGGCAGGAGGGAGAAGAACCACAGGGGATTTTTCAATGGTGTGAAGGCAGGAAGGAAAAAGAGATGAGTGAAATAAGCTGTTTTTTATTCTGTTTACTTTATCCATAGTAGAGTTTTCAGTGTAACTACTAGAACACATTTTTAAAAAGAAAGAAATGAAACAGAGTACCAGAAAAACAATAGACTCAAGTAGTCAATAAAGTAAAGAGGGATAGAAGAAATACCCCCTAAGACACCCATACAGCTGAGGATCATGTGTTTATATTGTTTGGGTCTAAAATTTGAGCCTATTTCCACTGGTATGTTAGAAGTTTTCATTTGGATAGTGCAAATATTTAAATAATTTTAAATTATTAAATTTAAAGTTGCACATTCTTAATTGCACATCCAAGACATCTTAAAATAAGACAAATACTATTTATAAATCTCAGAAACTTCTGGTCAAGCAATAAAGGATGAGTGCATTTTTAAGAGAGAATAGCTAATGGGTTAAGAAGTCACTTATATTAGCATTCACTAACACTCACGAATTAGCAAAACAAGGGGACCATTGCCCACCAGCTACTCTCCATGCTTCAATAATGACTTCTCAAATACTACTAAGTTATCCTGAAAAACAGAAAACTGAATAAATTGACTACTTGATAAAGAAAATATGCCTTAGAGATATACCTCAACATACTGCCTATTTTACGCTAAGCATTTGGCCAAATTTGGTTTTCAACTCAAATTCAAAACTAACTAGTAATAGAGGTCAGTCTGCATGAAATCTATATTTTTATAGGAAAATAATCAAATAATCAGAAGAATAAATATATAATTACAAAGGTGTGCCTCTACAGCAAAAATCACCAGATGCCATTATGCTCTGTAGCAGTAGAATGTTACTTATTCTGATTTTTTTTTCTTAAGCATAATGGTTTTGAGTTCATATTGGACACCTTTGTGTATGTTGCCCAGATGAGGGGATGTGGCTAGTCAAGGAAGATTGCTGTAGACTGAGGGATAAATATATATAATATAGTGGCCAAGGAGCATGAGGCTTACGAGTCACGAGGCTTTCACAACTGAAAGAAAGGCTGTGTGGCTTCAGCCACAAAAATAGGGCTAGATGAGACTAGAGTAGCAGATCAGGCTGCCAGAATTGTGAACCTCATGTTGAGATTTTCTCTTAATTTTATTGGATAGTAATTAAGAGATTTTAAGAGGTATGAAGTGTCCACACCAAATTTATATTTTGAAAGGACATGGCAACTTGAAAAGACAGAAGAGGTGGCAAGAATGTTCACAAGGAGGCCAGTTCAAAGGCTATTTCAGTAAAAACCAGTATTAGATGATATGTTAGTGGTGTGAAGAGGAACACACACTGGGAATATTGAGAAATAGCTGGGTCAGGAAGTCAGACTGGAAGACATAACAGATATCATCACTGCATTAATATCATGTGTTTGGTAATAGTAAGTGCTAAATAAATATCTATTAAAAGTAGCAATTATGAATGGAAAGAGGTAGGTAAGAAAAGGATGACATAAATTTATTAATGAATATTTGTTAAGGAAAATAGAGGAAAGGAGAGATGTAAGGAGGAGGGAGAGAGAAAGGAAGAAACATGTTGGTAATCTGTCAGAAAATCAAAGGAATCAGTAAGGTTAAATTTCAGAATGAATTTAAATTATATAAAAGTCCCTTAAATAGTTAAGAAATTACACACATATATATAGATATTATACTCAGTTTCTCTAAAATGTTTCAGTTTCACCAATAACAAAATTAAATCCATAATTAAATTAAATCCATAATTTTGACATGCGTATTTTAGTCATCAACATTGATACACTGCATCATTTTGCAATGACAGCATTGTATAAATCATAATTGAAAATAAGATAACACAGCTTCTGGATGACTGTGAGGGTCGATCCAGTCAACTTGACTGGCTTAAGGGGTACTTAGAGAGATGCTGCTGCTTTGTTTATAGGCACGTCCAGCATGGTGTTTTTGGTGTACAAGTTCAGCAGTCAAGTGGGTAACATCTGCCATCAGTGTGGGTAGAAGCCATCTACTTGGTTGGGGGCCTGGAGAAAAGAAATAGTGAAAAGGGGCTGAACTCTTGCTTCTCTTCCAGAACCAGCACAGCCTTCTCCTGACAATGGACATAAGATCCCCAGGTTCTCCACCCTTTGGACTTCCAGACTCAAACCACTTGTGTCCCACTACCACACCCTCCCTCCAAGCTCCTGGGACTTTGTACTGAGAATGACAGCACCAGCTGCCCTGGTTCTGAGGCTTTCTGGCTCACAGCTCCTGGGTTCTACCTCCATATTCATGTGCACCAATTACCCTAAATTCTCTCATTCTCTCTCACCTTACTATCTATCTACCATCTATCTATCTATCTATCTATCTATCTATCTATCTATCTATCTATCTATCATCTACCTACCAATCATCTACCTATCATTTTCTTATCTGTCTATTATCTATCTATCTATCTATCTATCTATCTATAATCTATCTATCACCTATCATCTCTCTGCCTATCTCATTGGTTCTGTCTCTCTGGGGAACCCTGAATAGTACAGTGACTTCTGATGGGCAGCAGTAACACACATCACCCAGGAATTTTCCAATCAGAAGTGGATATTTTCAAAAACAGATTTAAAATAAGCAGATTTTAAATGTCATGAAAATAGTACTTATAATGATCTAAGTCCATTTTAAGCAACATCTTCACATACACCAGTTTAAAAAAAAAAAGTCATTCTGAGAAGTGTAAAACTATAAAAACACTAAAAATATCCGTGATTGCCAGAGTTTGGGTTTGAGGGCATGAAGTAAAGGATAAGTGAATGGAGAACATGAGATTCTTCAGTTGCAAAATTATTCTGTGTAACAGTGTAGTAGTAGTAGTAGTATCACTGTACAATGGTCAAAATCAATGGAATATAATACCAAGAGTTAACCCTAGTGTACATTATGAACTTTAATAATCATGTTTCAGTGTTGCCATATCAACTATAACAAATGTACCACACTAATATAAAATGTTATGTGTCAGGGAATGAGCAAGTATATAGAAACTTTTCTACTCAGTTTTAAAAAAAATACCCTAGAACTGTAAAACTAAGTTCTGTTAATTAAAAGAAATCAAAGTTATTACAGTACTTCCATTCTTGAAAATCTAAGATTATATGTTGTCAGATGACAGAGTGCTTAATTACTTGAAGTAAAAATATAAAGAAGTAAACATATTAAAGTCAATGAAGAACAACTGTGAAAGGGTAGCTGTCATGGTATCATGTACAGCTCTAAAACTAAAAATGTGACATTATATTTTTACACCTAAAAAAAAAAAAGAAAACTCCCACTTTTTCAAAGCTGTCATCTTTGAAATATGGTCCACAAAAACAATGAATGTTTGCGACTTTGCAACTTTAAGGTTCATATAATGTACAAACCATACATCTGATAATAGATTAACATCCAAAATACATAAACACTTAAATAATGCTAAGCAAGAAAACAAAAACTAGATAAGGTTTTGAATAGACATTCAAAAGAACATATAAAAATGGCCAAGAGGTACATGGAAAAAAATCTTCAAATTGACTGATTCCACAAATGTTATTCTAGTCCTCTTGTTGTTAAAAAAAATAAAATAAAATAAAAAAGAAAGAAAGCTGACCTGAGAAAAGCCTAATAATTTTAAGCAGTCAAACTGGTTACTCATTACAAGGCACTGACTTTCAACCCCATCATCTGCTACTATCTGTGGCCAACCTGAGAGTGAAAAAGCAAAACTTTGGTAATCTCACTCCAGAATTTTGGGTGTAAAACTAGCTGTATGGAGCCAGGCGTGGTGACACACGCTTGTAATCCCAGCATTCGGGAGGCTGAGACCGGAGGATCTGGGTTCGAGGCCAGCCTCAGCTACTTAGTGAGGCACTTCGCAAGTTAGTGAGACTCGGTTTCAAAATAAAGATAAAAAATAGGGCTGGGGGTGTAGCTTTGAGGTAGAATGCCACTGAGTTCAATCCCCAGTACCGCAAAAAAAAAAAAAAAAAAAAAAACTAGCTGTATGTTTATTACATTTTTGTACACTTCACCTAAAAAAATTGAATAATTAGCATTTTTATTATATTTGTTGTGTTTTGCTTTTACATGCCTGATGTATTGTATTCCCAAGCAACACAGATGGATAGAAACAATAGGATAAGATAGTTTGAATTATTCTAGTATATTTTATGATGGGCAACTCATTTATTTATAACACACTTTTGTTTATAAAAGGTAGAAACCTGACTTCCAGATATGTCCTCAACCATGCTAAAATTTAAGTGCAAACATGTAAGACTGGGAAATATGAGTGGCTATAGGAGCATGGTGCATTCAGAAAAGGGTAATGTTTCATGATGAGCATGGTACAAAGGAAAAAAAAATGTTTAAAAAAAAACAAGATTAACCAAGATTATGATATTTATAATTTATCACAATGACAATACCTTGCATGTTGTTAATTCAGACCAAATATTACTAGTTCTGGCTTAAAATAGCATGTGGATTCAATTTGGCTTAAATAGCATATGGCTACTGTGAATTGTGCTGCTATGAACATGGTATGCATATATTACTGTAGTTCTCGCGTTTTAACCCCTTTTGAAGGATACCCAGAAGTGGTCCAGCTGAATCATATGTTGGATCCATTTCTGATTTGCTAAGGAGTCTCCACACTGGTCTCCATAGTGGCTGAACTAGTTTTCAATACCACCAACAGCACAGAAGAGTTCCTCTTTCCCTACATCTTTGTCAACATTTATTGTTATTTGACTTCTTGATGATTGCCATTCTGATTGGGATTAGATGGAATCTCAGTGTAGTTTTGATTTGCACCTCCCTGATTGCTAATGATGTTCAACATTTTTTCATGTATCTATTAGCCATTTGTGTCTCTTCTTTTATGAAATGTCTATTCAATTCAATTGCTCATTTCTTGATTGGGTTACTTGTTTTTCTAGTGTAAAATCTTTTAGGTCATTTGTGTATTCTAGATATTAATCCTCTGACAGAGGGCTAACTAGTAAAGATCTTCTCTCATTCTGTAGACTTTCTCTTTAGACTCTTGATGGTTTCCTCTGGTGTGCAGAAACTTTTTGGTTTAATGCCATCCCACTTATTAATTCTTGTTTTAATTTCCTGAGTTTTGGGGGTCTTGTTGACGAAGTTTCTACCTGTGTTTATATGTTGGAGTGTTGAACCTATGCCCTCCTCTAGTAGCTTAACAGTCTCTGGTCTAACTTCCAGACCTTTAATTCATCTCAAGTTGACTCCTGTGCAGGGTGAGAGGTAAAGTTTTAGTTATATTTTTCTACAAATGGATAATTAGTTTTCCCAACACCACTTACTGAAAAGGCTGTCTTTTATCCAGCATATGTGTTTGACCCCTTTGTTGAAGATCAATTGACTATAAGTGTGTGGATTTGTATCTTCTGTTTCGTTGGTTCATGTGCCTGTTTTTGTTCCAATGCAGAATTGTTTTTATTACTATAGCTCTGTAGTATAATTTGAGATCAGGAATTGTGATGCCTCCTTCATAGTTCTTATTGCTAAGAATTGCTTTTTGCTATTCTGGGTCTTTCATTTCTCCACATAAAATTTCATAATAGCCAAATTATGAAACTAACCCAGGTGTCCATCAGCAGATGAATGGATTACAAAATTATGGAAAATACACACAATAGAATTCTACTCAGCAATAAAAAGAATAAAATAATGTCATTTTCAAGAAAATGGAAGGACTTGGAGAACATTATGATAAGTGAGATTAGTCAGTCACAGAAAGCAAAGGCGCATATGTTTTTTTTCATATGTGCAAGGTAGGGTGTAACTAGGATACAAGAGGGACTCTAGATAATGCAAGAGATACCTTACTGGAGCCAGGGAAGTGGACTAAGGGAAGGTAAAGAGGAAGAATAGGTACATCAATGGAAATACTACCATCAACTATGTGTATGTATATGAAAATATCATTGTCAATCTCAGTATTCTGTATTGAGAAGGGGAGAGATGAGGAGGGCAGGGGGGCCACGAAGTGCTGTGTGTGCTGTGTGCATGTACGTCACTGTCAACATGATTTATAGTATTATGTAAGATTATAATGGACCACTAAAAGAACATTGAAAAAAAAAAAACTAAAGAAAAAAGTAGCATATGGTTTTAATTTCAGAATGTGAAAACAGGAAACAGTAAGCATTATCAGGGAGGAAATGTAGTTTTTCAAATGAAAGATAATGAGAATGCTTTGAGTGACAAGGGTATAGAGAAAAGAATTGCTTAAAACTATAATATCCAATATACAACCTGGAGCAGATGCCTTGGGCCTGGACTGAGACAAAGGCAGCAAGATTGATGCCAAGAGAGTCACAAATAAAGCATGTGTGTATGTCACACAGCAACACAAACAACAGGAAAAAAATAGTTCCCAGAAAAGGAAATTGAATTTTTGTTGACTTAGAAAACTGTCAAAGTCACTTAGAATATTACTTAAAAAAATATTGTTAGTTTATAATTTGATGGATTTCTTGTATCTGTGAAGCTAGCCTAAAATGACCTAAGAATATATCATAATAATCCTGCAATGAATGGAAGAGAAAAAAGAAGAAAAAGAAAACTTAATAAAGAGGTAAACTGATATCAAGAAGTGATTCCCAAAACTTACAATTATATATTTGTACTTCTCATAATTTTGCAATAGTGATTTTTTTATACTCAAAATTATTCTAGCGATCCATAAATACACCTAGTCTACTCACTTTATAACTCCCTTCATCAAACATCCACCATGGTTTTCTTTGTATTTACTTTCTAAAAATAACATTGTTCCCTATTTCACTGAGAAAAATAAACTAGGAATAGCAATTAATCAACCATCTATTCTGACTCTCTTGTTTTAAAACAGCCTATCTTTCTTTTTTAAATATTTTTATTGGTGCATTATAATCATACATCTTTGCAAAGTACAAGCTGATACAGGCAAATATGCACACATAGCTCATTTAAACTTTCCCCAATTCCTTCCCCCCTTCCTTATTCACATGTTCAGTTTAGTGATTGACATTGATATGTTTGTGAATGTATATTTTTTATTATAATAATTCGTGCTTTGTATTTATACATTTTTGTTAGGTACAAATTGATAAAGACAAATGTGCACACATTTCTCATCTGACCCTATCCCCAATTGCCACCCCACTCCCTCGCCCTCCCTCCCTCTCAAGTTCAGTTCAGTGAGTGATCCTGATATAATTGTGTAAGTACATCATATGCCTTAGTATGCTCTCCCCCCCCCCATCCCCCGTCCATTCCCTTCGGTTAAGTCTACTTCTTTGTTTATCGAGGGTCTCTACTTTTTCATCTGGGGACCCTCTCATGTCCCATATTAACATCCACATATTAGGGAGAACATATGTTTCTTTACTCTTTGTGACTGGCTAATCTCACTTAACATAATGTTTTCCAGTTGCATCCATTTCCCTGCAAAGAACATGATTTTGTTCTTCTTTATGGCTGAGTAAAATTCCATTGTGTATATATCCCATAGTTTTATAATCCATTCATCTGTGGATGGACATCTTGGCTATTGTGAATTGAGCTGCTATAAACATAGATACACATGCATCGGTCTGATAGTTTGGTTTCCAAAGAACTCAAGAAAATCGCAACTAAGAAAGCAAATAACCCAATCAAAAAATGGGCAAAGGACCTAAATAGACACTTCACAAAAGAAGAAATACAAATGGCCAATAAATGTATGAGGAAATGTTCAACATCATTGGCAATCAGGGACATGCAAATCAAAACTACCCTGAGATTTCACCTAACTCCAGTCAGAATGGCAATCATAAAAAACACGAACAACAACACCTGCTGGCGAGGATGTGGAGAAGTGGGAACCCTAATACATTGTTGGTGGGAGTGCAAACTTGTGCAACCACTGTGGAAAACAGTATGGAGGATCCTCAGACGAATGGGAGTGAACCTACCATATGACCCAGCAATTCCACTACT
>PVLC010003113.1:7241-43649 GCA_004027655.1 Graphiurus murinus
CCAGCATTCGGGAGGCTGAGACCGGAGGATCCGGGTTCGCGGCCAGCCTCAGCTACCTAGTGAGGCACTCCGCAACTTAGTGAGACTCGGTTTCAAAATAAAGAATAAAAAATGGGGCTGGGGGTATAGCTCGGAGGTAGAATGCCCCTGAGTTCAATCCCCAGTACCGCCAAAAAAAAACCAAAAAAAAAAAAAAATAGCAAAGTGACCAACCATTCTAGTTTTGCTTAAAAGTGCTAGTATATGCCAGGCATGATGGTGCACACTCGTAATACCATTACCTGGGAGGCTGAGGTAGGATGACAGGTCCGAGGCCAGCCTCAGCAACTTAGTAAGACTCTGTTTCAAAATAAAAAGGGGATTGGAGTTTAGTTTAAGAGGTAGAATGGCCCTAGGTTCAATCCCCAGTACCAAAAAAAAAACTTGCTAGTCTATATGATAGTATAGTAGTATAGGTGCTCATGATCTCTAGAATACAGAAGAAACATAACTGCTTGCTCTTAGGAAAAAACTTACTCTGGAGTATGTATCTTTTGACTATTTCATCACGTGTGCTTATTATCTAGTAAGAAAAACAATATATGTTAATTTTAACATTATTGGTCCCAGATACTCAAAAGGTTGAGGCAAGAGGATCACTTGAGTTGGAGGCCAGCTCGGGTAATATGGTGAGACCCCAACTCAAAAAAAGAAAAAAAGGAATCTTATTAATGTGAAATTATATATACTCATGTAGTTATAGAAATCTATATAATCTGTCTAACACATAATCCCCTACAGTGAATTCTCACCTGGCAGAGGGCAGAGGCTTGGAATCTTAGGTTTGGTGTTTCAAAAAGCAAGATAAAAGCATAGTAGAACATGCCTATAATCCTAGTAATTGGGAGTTTGACAGAAAGATAGCAGATTCAGGGCCAACCTCAGCAATTTAGTGAGGCCCTTAGCAACTCAGAAAGACCCTGTTTCAAACTAAAAAATAAAATAGGGCTGTGGTGTAGCTCAGAGGTAGAACACTCCTAGGTTCAATTCCCAGCACCAAAAATAAAATAAGTGAGGTGAGGGCTAGGGGTGTAGGTCAGTGGTAGAGCACTTGCCTAGCATGCCCACGGCCCTGGGTTCAATTCTCAGTATAACACACACACCCAAAAAAAAAAGTGAAGTGAGCACATCTTTTGTCAAAACAACAGTTATTTTTTGTACAATGTGCAGGGAAGATACAGAAGACAGCTATAACCAGAAAACATCATACAACTCATCCAAAACGCTTCGGAGCACCACAGGTGGGCCTTGGGTCCCATGTAATTGCAAGCTGGCAGAGCTGGTAGCAAACTCACCAACTTAGAACCCAGCACTTCCAATAAGCCAGAAAGAGCTGAAATGTTACTGAGAAAATGTCAGACTGGGACAGGTACCTGATGCAGAGGGATGGTTTGTTTCAAAAAGACACTGGATGGTTGATATCAGGCAGTAATGAGATTCAAGGCAAGACTTGTTTTGGAGCCACAGGAAGCCCTGGGGCAGCCATGTGGCTGGGTCCACTTCACACCCCCAGCACTTGCCAGACCCACGTGAGGACTCAATCAGTGTGGTTCTCTATCAGGGTGGTTCTCTCGTTCCCTCAAGGTTGCTCCACCAACTGCTCCCCAGTGTCCCCACCCTTCCTCAGAAGGAAGACATGGTCAGGGCTCAGGATCGTCCACAGCAGGAGAGGGATGCGCCATAACCAAGCATGCCCATGTGCATAAAGGTCTCCCTGACTGGAATATCTGGGATGCTTTCTCTTCGTTTCTGAAGATCTCAAGGAGTACAGATCCTAACATTTTAAATTTTTCTCTGCCGAAACTCCAGCCTGTCAAGTATTAAAGATGTATTCAAAACAAGACAAAAATGAAAACTACTGTGTGACTAAGCTGCTTATTTAAAAGAAAAGGGGGAGCAGGGCATGGTGGTACATGTCTCTAATTCCAGTACTTGGGAGGCTGAGACAAGAGGATCACAGGTTAGAGCAGCCTCAGCAATTTAGCAAGACACTCAGCAACTAAGCAAGACCCTGTTTAAAAAAATTTTTTTAAATGTGCTTTTACTGGTGCATTATCGTCTCACATCATAATGTTAATCATGCTGACACTGACATATGTGCACACAGCACTTGATGCCCCCCCACCTCCCCATCTCCCCCCTTCCCATACAGAGGACTGAGGCTGATACTGGGATTTTAATATATATACACACAGTCAATGTTAGTACTTCCAATAATGAACCTCAGTCTTCCCCCTCCCCTTCCCTCAGAACACTTCCCTGGCTCCACTGAAGTTTCTCCTCCACTATCTGGAGTTTCTCTGATATCCCAGTTACTCCCTAGCTTCCACATATTAGAGAACACCCTTCACTTTCTGTGGCTGGCTAATCTCACTTAACATAATGTTCTCCAGCTCCTTCCATTTTCTTTCAAATGACATTATTTTATTCTTCTTTATTGTTGAGTAGAATTTCAATGTGTATATTTCCCATAGTTTTGTGATCCATTCATCTGCTGATGGACACCTGGGTTGATTCCATTATTTGGCTATTGTGAATTGTGCTGCTATGAATATAGGTATGTATTACTGTAGTTCTCTGGTTTCAACCTCTTTGGAAAGATACCCGGGAGTGGTATAGCTGGATCATATGGTGGATCCAATCCCAGTTTTCTAAGGAATCTCCACACTGATCTCTATAGTGGCTGAACTAGTTTGCAATTCCACCAACAGTGTAGACAAGTTCCTATTTCCCCACATCCTCACCAAGATTTATTGTTATTTGACTTCTTGATGTTGCCATTCTGATTGGGGTTAGATAGAATCTCAATGTAGTTTTAATTTGCATCTTCCTAATTGCCAATGATGTTGAACATTTTTTCATGTACTTATTGGCCATTTGTATCTCTTCTTTTGTGAAATGTCTATTCAATTCAGTTGCACATTTCTTGATTGGATTATTTGTTTTTCTAGTGTAAAATCTTTTAAGTTCTTTATATATTCTAGGTATTAATCCTCTGTCAGAGGGATAGCTGGTAAAGATCTTCTCCCATTCCATGGGCTTTCTCTTTGGACTTTTGATGGTTTCCTTTGATGTGCAGAAACTTCTTAGTTTCTGTTTAGAAATGTAAAATAAATAAGTAAAAAGGGCTAGGGGTGTACATTTAGAAGTACAATGCCCTTGGGTATAGTCTCCAGCCCCCCCCAAAAAATAAGATAAATTGGGGGAAATGTTTTTAAAGTAAGTCTTTTAATAATGTCAATGATCAGTTTGGAACTGTTCACCTTAAAAGTGTACAAGTCAGCTTTGTGTTGTAATGGAGGTGGGGTGTACCTGCGCCACCCCCCCACTTCTGCTGAAACTCTCTTCCTCAGGCCATAGGTCAGGCCTACAAGTGCCCTGTGCAAACCACATGGCCAGGCTCCCACAGGGATCTTTCCAAGTCTGCAAAGGAGCCTCTTTCCCAAGAACCCCTGGGACAACACATCTACTATGCAAGCAAGGTGTTCTCTGTGTATTATCTCTAATTTTAATCCAGAGTTAGTTTACCTGATTAAGAAGTGTCCATCAAACTTATCAAACAGCACAGCTCATAGAGAAGTTTTAAAAGACTTTACTAGTGGAAACTGCAATGGCCTGTGCACACAGGGAAAGGCTGCAGGTTGTCTGCCTAGGCAGTCCTCAGGCATTTTGTTTGGTGTCCAACAACAGAACCATTTGGACAAATGAGAAGTGCTCTGGCTAAAAAGGAATGAGGGCCCAGACCCACCCACCAGCCTCCTCCTGTCACCTCTCCTTGCTCCCTACCCCCAGAAGTTCTGGGGTTGGAAGTATAGCTGGGTGGTAGAACACTTGCCTAGAGTATGTGTGAGGCTCTGGATTCCATGCCCAGCACTGTGAAAATAAACAAAACATGTGAAGCCCTTCATATAGTGGGCATCAGAAAACCCTGCATGGAGACCCAGGCTTCATCCCTTTAGCAGTCTGGTGGTGGTGAAGTAGCTTCCCCTTTCTGGAGATAATTAAGATAATACATCTCAAGGTCATGGTATGGTAAACATTATACCAGGTTAATTTTTTTTTTTTTTTTTTAAACATTGGAGCCACACAGTTGGCCTCAGCCCTGAATTCATTCTGCCAGCAGATCCTCTATTAGGGTGGGAGCTCTGGGGAAGCTACCTTGACCTGCGAGTGCCAGGCTTCCAGCAGAAGAGAGCAGGCAGGCACATACAAGACAGGAGGGACCTGGCCAGAAGAACAACCAGAGGAAGAAGTTAGAGAGAGAGAAAATCCTTCTACCATGAAATACCCTTCTTTGCCAGGACTTGTAGGCAGCTGGGCTCATTAACCCCTTCCTCACTGTTACCAGGGCTCGAGGAACACCCAGCACTGCGCTCCACATAACTGAACGCGGCCTAGAGAAGCCAGGAACCTGGTCACAATCGCCCACGCAGACAGTGGAGATTCAGCAAAGTGCCACTCAGGAGTGACAGCCAGCCTGGCTTTGGCACAGAAGGGGTTAAACAGGATGCTGAGAGGCAAGCAGAAGGTGGGGGAATCGCTAAGCTCAATTAGAAATGTAAAAACCACCTCCCCTAGATGTGTCCACCCACAGTGTCCAAGCTATCCATTGCAAAACACAGACACACACAAATGTTCTGCTTATATATGCACAAGATTTCTCTGGAGGGCTACAGAAGCACAAGATCCCCTTACCAGGGGGAGGGAAATGAAGGGCAGGAATATTCACTGTACCTTTTCATTTTAAGCATGCAAATGGAATGCCTGCTCCTAAAAATAAACATTCCTCTTAAAATTTCACTTTCCCCCATAACAAGACCTAGGCTTTGAAGGAACTGCAAGGGCCTGGGAAGAACTCACTCCCAGCAAGGTGCTCCCACATAATGCTGCAGCCCATTTGGTGTGTGGACTCACAGCCACCTCCACTTAATGGAGAACCTTGCAGAATCCCCACAGTGAACACCAATGTTTCCACTTATGTTATACATTTCAATTGAGAACCAAGTGTGACCTCCCATTTCCACGTTTTTCAGACACTGAGCTCAGCACTTTCCCCTTCACAACCTTTGGCTCTATTGCAGCTGCAGCCTCCTATCCCCGTTGGTGTAGAACACATGGGGAAGCTGTAAAAGTGGCCTAGACACAGCACACCCCTGCAGGAGAGGGGACAAGCCATGCCAAAGCTCCAGCAGGGCTTCATGGAGACAACAACATGTGAGTAGTACTGGAAGAGGAAGAGGGGGCATGTGGGGGCACTCACAGGCAGAAGGACCAAGGGAAAGGAGATGGATAAAATCAAGAACTGGCGAGGCTTCCAGTAGGAAGGGAGATGGCTCTGAAAAACACAGCCAAGCAGTGAGGCCATGGATGCAGTGAATAATTTGGAACACTCCAGCAGGCTGTGAGGACTGAGGAGGGAGGGGACAGGATGATGGACTGGCTTCCTAAAGGTCTCTGAGCAGGGGGTCAGAGGAAGTCCACATTCTCCTCTAGCTCAGCCCTGTAGGATTCTGGGTCAAGCCTGGGAATGGTCCCATTTTTATAAGAATTTGGATCTCCAGGCTAAAGGGGACCTCCCAACTGAAGCCCCCTTGGTCAAGCTCTCCTAACAGCCTGGAAAGTAAGCTTCATCATGGCTCCACCACATGAAGGGGCAATGGGGAACAAGGAAGCAAGGAAAGTAAACTCCAGCCCCAAAGCAGAGCTCACTGTCAGGTGGGATCAGACTGCTCCGTTTGTGTCCTGATGCCCAACAGGCAGCTTCCAGGAGGGAGACTTAAAGGGAGTGCTAAGCGCTGTTCC
Source organism: Graphiurus murinus (assembly GCA_004027655.1). Taxonomy (NCBI): domain Eukaryota; kingdom Metazoa; phylum Chordata; class Mammalia; order Rodentia; family Gliridae; genus Graphiurus; species Graphiurus murinus. The sequence goes on from PVLC010003113.1 coordinate 13,083, forward strand.
TGTGAGTGCAAGCCCTGTTCCTGGAGGCACCAGCACAGAGCCCTACACATAGTGCATGCTCAGAAAGTACTGGCTGGGCTGGTTGGAGGAGCTGGAGCCGGCTGGCTTGTTCTCTTCCTATGGTTTCCAACTCAGGGAACAAGAGTGGGAACATGTGAACAAGAAAGCAGTTGCCTCGGATCAATTTTCCAGTGATGGGGGGGGGGGTTAATAAGAAACAAAGTGGCTGGGCGTGGTGGCGCACGCTTGTAATCCCAGCATTCGGGAGGCTGAGTCCGGAGGATCCGGGTTCGAGGCCAGCCTCAGCTACCCAGTGAAGCACTCCGCAACTTAGTGAGACCCGGTTTCAAAATAAAGCAAAAAAATAAGGCTGGGGTATAGCTCGGAGGTAGAATGCCCCTGAGTTCAATCCCCAGTACCACACACACAAAAAAAAGAAACACAGTGGACTTCAGCCCTTGCTAAGTAACTGTGTATGGCAGTTAGCTGTCTTCTCCCCCTACAGAAATTAGGGTTGGATATGCAGATTAAAACCTTCCCACTAGATTTCAGGGCAGCAGTAGCTGTGTTATAGTGTGGTTTTCCGACCATGAGGGTGGATCCTTCTTTCCAATACAGCAAAGAGAGGAGAAAATGTCCCGGGTCCAGGAGGAATGAGGGCACCATCAGGGTGGTAGGGAAGGAAGAGCACTGAACTTTGGTTCTGAGGAACAGTCTGAATGCAGCACCCAGCACCCATTAGGTGAACAGCCTTCAACAAGCCACCTCCTCTGTACGATGGGTGCAAACACCCCATGCCCTCGAAAGGATTAACAAAAGCATAAGAGTCCAGTGGGTGTCTATCATGGTCATTGCCCCTGCTCCCTCAGCCCCACAGACATTTGCAGGGGAACAATGACTTCCACACTGGGAATACATAGGACACTGCTTCTAAGGATAAATCCCTCATACCATCTGGCTTTCCTGGGTATACTGCACTTTCCCCCAAAATCAGAGGATAGGAGACCTGGTTGGCTCCTAATTGCATATAATCATTTTAGACCATATCTGGCTTTTGCTCTCTCCTAGGATACACTGAAGAAACGTTTTGAGCCCCTAATTCAGAGACTCTGCCTCAGGTCTCAGGGCCCTTACCTCACAGAACTTTAGGACATAGTGAGCCACTTACCCAAAATGGGGACACACTAACACATCAATGCCCAGTACTATATAAATGACCCAGCAGTTTTTCCTTTCCTCTTGCTGCTCCACCTGAACCCACCACACAGAAGGCTAATTTCTTATACTTCTTTAATATATATATATATATATATATATATATATTTTTTTTTTTTTTTTTTTTTTTTTTTTTTTTTTTTTTTTTTTTTTTTTTTTTTTGGTGGTGGTGGTACTGGGGATTGAATTCAGGGGCGTTCTACCTCCGAACTACACACCCAGCCCTATTTTTTTATTCTTTATTTTGAAACCGGGTCTCACTAAGTTGCGGAATGCCTCACTAGGTAGCTGAGGCTGGTCTCGAACCCGGATCCTCCAGTCTCAGCCTCCCGAATGCTGGAATTACAAGCGTGTGCCACCACGCCTGGCTTTGCTCCTTTAATTCTTAAAACAACATTATATGTCTGGTGTGTACTCACTACTTCCTCATTCTGAGAGATGACCTGATATTAATTCCCAATCTTGGGAATTCAAATGAAACAACTGAATCCAGTAAACACATACTATGCATGGCCAAAGGTCACACTACTGAATTCAATAACTGCACCCTCCAGGAATAGGGTAGAAAGAGACAAAAGTGGGGGCAAGATTTCTCAATGTGTGTGTTTTCATATATATTTATATAGTCTGATTTTGGACCAAGTGAATATGTTATTTATTCATAAAAGAAAATCAAATAAAACTAAGTGATTGGCCTAACAAAAGCTATCGAGTACAAAGTTTTCATACAAATCTTTTTGTGAATTCTTTGGGATTTAGAAATTTGAAGAGAACCAAGATTGTTTTTTTGCTTTTCACCCCGTCAAAAACCCACTATGCAAAGACAAAAATGCCAGATGTACCCAACAAGCCTTGCACTACATATAATACTTGCTAGACTCTCATTTAAACAGTGAGACGTGAGAGACGGTGTCTTGGTGATGCATAATCAAATATAAGACAGATTAGACGATGGGAACTGCTGAGAGCAGGCACAGGCCAGAGCCAAGGCTGGGAGGCAAATGGATGCCTTTCACTTTAATGGAGAAGGCTCTGTTTTACGATCAACTGGACCATATGAAACTCCTGATACAGGACCACTTCTCAGCTACAAGAGAATCCATTTCAGAAACAGTGTTTTTACTGCTGTTTCCTGGTTACAAATGCTGCTACTGGCCTCTCTCTGCCTTACGGACACATGTGTCTCTGTGGAAGTTCACCTACACCAACCTTCCACTTCTCTAAGGAGGCCAAAGACCCTCCCTACACACACACACACATACACATACACACACACACACACACACACACACACACACACACACACACACCCTCCAACCTGCTGCCTGAGGTGTTCCCTTGGTGTCTGATGATCTCCATTTGACTGAGTTCTCTATTGCTTTTTCCCAGGGTTGTCTGGTTCCTGGGTTGAAATGGGATCCTCCTAGATGGGTCCTGTGCTTTCTGCTACCTGTACCCCTTTTCAGAGCCTGGGGAACAGGGAGGGGTTGCTGGGGTCTGGCCCACTGTTGGCACTGCCTAGGAATGAACTTGGAGGAGAAGCAGTCATAGGAGCGTTGCGGCTCTGGTCTTAAGATAAGGAAATGGAGACCCCACACGCAAGTGATCTGCCCCTGCTAACAAATGCCTGTAGAACACCTCCACTGACTTCATGTCTTTTATTACTCTTTTCACACTTAGAATACACTGATATGACACATACTTAGCATGTATTATACACTTTGGTATACATTAGAAAACCAATAGGAACATGTTAAAATTAAGACATGTTGATGAAAGTTGATTTGGGAATTCTGGGCTGAGACCTCTGTTCTCCTCCCTATCTCAACTTACCAGCCCTGCTGCTCTAGCTGCAGGGCCAAACTGGATGTCAGAGGGGATAGACAGGCCCAAACCCCGCAGCTGCATCCAGAATGGAGAAAAAGGCAGACCTCAGAGATCTTTTTAGTACACTGACTCAACAACCAGTTAACTGGGCCCAGGGAATCAAATGAGGGGGAGTGAACAAGAAGTGTGCAATCCAAAATGGGAGCCCCTCACCACATGAGGCTGTGTAAATGTAAATTAAATAAAAACCTTGGTGTCTCCGTTGCAGCAGCCCCGCTTCAGGGCAGCAGCCATGTGTGGCTAGTGGCAACTCTATCTGATGATGCACATAGAGACTGTCAGATGAGCACAAAAAGTGCTAGTCTAGAGTTACTCTCCAGGTCCTGAGGGTAACGGGAGTAAATGGCGCCAAGCAGACACTGCTGCCCCATTTTGCAGAGAGGAAACTGAGGATTAAATGAGTGTCTGGCCTTTGCCCAAATCATGCCAGGGAAGGGAAGGAGGGGGGACTAACATCTGAATCCAGATTTTGGAGACTCTAAAGCTGAGGGTCTCTGCAGGAAAATCTCCTGCCACCTCTTCCCCATGCTCCAGTCGAATGCACCTTCTTTTCTCCAGGAAATGGGGGGCCAGGCCAAGTGAAAAAAAAATGAGTCAGAGACAGGGAAGCCATTGTGTTTTAATTTCAAAATAATTATGCCATTGCCAAAAGGAATAGCCCTGATCTCATCTACACTGATTAAAAAAAAAAAAAAAAAATGTTTTCCTCCTTAAAGTATTTGTTTCAGAAATAAGCCTTTAATTTGAACACTTTCAGAGCCAAAATTTCTGTCTGTTGAAAATATTTATCTCCATTGTTTGGCAGGAATCAATTTGTTAGGGCACCAGCCACTCTGGCAAAGGTTCCTTTCCACTTCTCTGGGAAAGCGCTGGCGGCAAAGCCACCCTGCAGCTCACTCTCGTTCTGTTTGGGCTACCCCAGCCACGAACATCTGCCAGCACAAACCCGGCTGCAAATCAAAACAAAACCTGCCGGTGCATGTGCTCAAGGACAGATACGCTCTGGGGGCCACTAGGAATACAGAACTGGGCTTGGTGGGCAAGTGGCTGCTTACGGTTTTCAGAATCAGAACTGACTGTACTTAATTATTTTGCAAGTGGTAAGAGACTTATAACTCAGTACTTTTTCACAAAGCCCTGTTTCTTAGGGAGCTAAGCCCACCCCATCCAGGGCATTAGTGAAGTCCAGGAAGTAGTCTCAGGCTCAATCAACCCAGGCTCCATCCTGGATTTGGCTCCTCCTCACTTCGAGAATTTGGGCACATCACAAGACTCCTAAGCCTCAGTTTTCTCATCTGTAAAATATACCACCTGCCTTACCTCCCAGAGTCACAGGAAAAGCACCTGACAGGAAGAATAAGAAAAAGTCTGGTCAGTTAAAGAAGTTATATAGCAATAGTAGTTCTTATCTTCTTCGAGGATTATGCACCCTCCGACTTCCACACTCAGCTCACTTTTTCTGTGTACTATGGGGGTGTGGGATGCTTAAGAGACAGATCATGTAAGTTAAAAGCAGTCACAGTTAGAGGTGAAGTGCTAATAACTTCATTTTGAAACTGTCAGGTTTATTTATTTATTTTTTTTTTTAATCACAGCTGTGGCTTTCACCAGAACTCTACCTGTGGCTGTGTTCCCTTCTCACATTTTAATTAGCAAATAAAAACTCTAAAAAGCTCTCAAAATGTTTTTGCCTAAAATTTATAAGCATAAGTTAAAAGATGCCAAATGGCTCTTGGGGAAAAACCAAACTAGTAACAGACATCTATCAACAACGTGGAGCAAGTTCATCTGAAGAGCTTATCCCTGGTCGAGAAATACCACCTCGAACCAGCTTGGACTTTACTTTTGCAGTTATTTTTTGAGATTTTTTCAGGGCCATGTTTCAGCGAGTAAGGTTTACAACATCCTGCCATTGGCCGAGAGCTGCTGCCAGCCAGATGGTCCAGCAGAACAGTGCTTGCAGGGCCGAAGATTTGAGTGCTGCAAGTGATTCTGCACGCTCTCCTGGCAGGGGTACTGGTGGCTGCTGTCGAGAAACCTGGGTGCTGGGTACCAACAGGTTACACTACCTGATGGCTCCTGTGCTAAGAACAGAGAAGTGGCTTTAAAGGGGCCATTTAAATCCTCAAAGAGTGCCAGCTCCAGCTATGTGAGACATGGAGGATGTCCAGAAAGGCAAAGGCCGCTCCAGGAGCTGATCCGACAGCACTGCTGCCAGTCTGCCCACTCTGGTCCCCAGAAAGGTCACTCTAGTTGCCAGCGTGCTCCATCCTGCCAGAGCTTTCCAAAGGTAGATAGAGGAGCTCTTTAGCTCAAAGCTAGATAAGGAGCTATTGCTAACTAGCCCCCCTCAAGGATGAGGACACACATTTAACAAACACAATTACAACAAACTGCTGCTGCCACACAACAGAGCTCTGGTATCAGTTCATGCCCAGCAGCCCAGCCAGTGCAGTCCTTGACAGAGGCCCCCCTCATGCAGGGTGTCTCCCCCCACCCACCCACCAGGGGGATGGCTCCTTGAGGCAGGAAATGGTACGAATTACTAAGCTTCCCCAATCTCTCTATGACTGCTCCAAGTTCAAGTTCTCATCACCTATTTTCCTCTAACTCTAGATGTCAGTTCTTAATTACACAGACATCAAGATTTTTCTCTATCAAACTTGGCAAAATAACACCTCTTATTCTGGCCCAGGAACGACATCTCTCCATACACTTTATTACTGTGTGTTATGCCTCATGACTTCTTGAGGGGCAAGTGGGAGGACAAGATTCTCATCTGGCTTGCAGAAATAGAGGGTGGCTCCCAGAAGAGTGTGATCTAGAAAAAGGACCCCTCCTTTCCTGATCCATCACCATCTTAGCATGACTACCCAGAGCCAGGACATGCCGACACTGCCCATTTAGCATTAGGAAGCCACGTGGGCCGTGTGGCCTCCGTCACACTCTTTACACACCTACATGATGCTTAAAGAACTGCACAGTTTCTGCCAAGAGCAAAGCCTTGGGCTGTGCAATGGAAAGACTTAGGCTGAAGAGGTTGTGAAGAATCTGTTTGAACCCCAAAGACTTGGGAAGGAGAAATGTGCCAAGTTCAAAGGCAGCTGAATCAAGTTTATAAAGACTCACTGATATGAAAAGAGACTGTATGGAGCCCAGAGCATCACCCCTGAGGCCCCAACACCCCAAGAAACTGCCACTTCCCATCTGGCCCCTTTCCTGGCTTACCATCAATTCACCAAAGTGGGCTCACTGTGTGGGACAGAAATGGGACCCACAAACTGGGCACACAAACTGCACTGGTGCTCAGAAAGCTTACCATTTAGTACAACCACAGGGCAACTGGGAGGGAAGCCACTACAGAAGAGTTATCAAGACCAGGTGGAGTGGAGTGGAAGAAAGACAACTTCCTGTTGGGAGGCTCAGGAATTCATAGGAAAGCAGCAAGCAGCAGTCTGAAAGATGGGTAAGATTTCATATGGGGGAAGAAAGAGGAAGGAGGGAAGATTCCAGAAGGCATAGAACAGGCAGAGATAATAAAAAATAGTTGCAACAACAGTTTATTGACTCATCCTTTATATCCCTTGTGGTTTTTAATCCCCGTGACAATCTAATACTATGCTACCGTGCTCACTCCACCAACAAAGACTCTGATGTTCACAGGTACAACAGGCTGACCAATGTCACATGGGGTGATCTCAAAGGTAGCATTTCCTGCACCTGAAGCTGCTCTTCCCACTACAGACAGACCCTCTCAGAAGCATACCAGGCCCAGGGCTGATAAAAAGACCACAGGTTGCAGGGGCAGGAGAGAGAAGGATGGAAGTTTCCTTCTGATTCTGAATTTCCAGGCTTGTATGTTTCCCCTGAGGTGGGTGGGCTCTGTCTTTGAGTTTCCCTTCTTTCTCTCTGTGCTGCCTCCCTCTGCTCCCACTAGGAGCAGCTGCCTGAGACTGCTGGGGCCAGTCTGCTTTTAAACAAGGCAAGGTGCTGAAGTCTCTGGCTCCATCATTATTCAGTCACTGAGAAAGGCAGGAGGTGCACCCAGGAAAACAGGCCAGGGGCATCTCACTGGAGGTCATGAACTTGGACCTAGCTTTCCTGGCAATTGCTGCATCGGCTCTGATTGTCACTGTCATGCTTTAGGAAGCTCATTCTGGCAGTGGTGGGAAGAATAGGTTGGAGGGAAGAGAGGCTGCAGGCAGGCCACTACAGCTCAGCAGAGAGGCCATGGGTCAGGATGGGGAAAAGGTCAGGAAGCATGTGGGATGTCCAGTTTCCATTCCTGATCAGCAGGCAGCCACCAAGCAAAACTTGCAATAGACACAGGAAAGGAAAGGAAAGAACCAAGAATTGTCTCTAAAAGAATCCTGAACCAGCTTCAGGGAATAAAGTAAATACAGGAAGCAGTCCTGAGACGAGAAAATAGGATATACTAAAATGGAATTATAAGCCTGGCACTAAGCGGCAGCCGAGACTTCCCCGTCCCTGCGGCTGCCAGCTTCGGTCTTATCCCGCTGCCTTAAACACTCCCAGGGATCCCAGAGCCAGTCAGCAGCTGACCTGTCAAATCTGACTTCTGGAATAAAAATGGAAAGGCCGAGTGGCAGCCGTAACATGGAATTTCCTTGTTTTTATTAGTTTAAGGCTCTTAAAGAGTAACTTTTACATTGGGGAAAACTTCTCAAATATGTACTACTTGAAATTGAGATCCGGTTACTTCTCACATGTTTTCAATCACTCTGCTTGCCAATTTCACTAGTTATCAAAAGGCATTTGTGGTTTAAAGCAGGAGACAGCTCCCCCTCCAAGTGCATCTGCCCTTCCCATGGTGACCTCATCTCCTGTATCCCTGACCCCTCAGGGCTGCCAGGAAGGCTTGATGGGTGGACAGGGGTGTGCTACTGATCTTCACGGGCAAGTTGGATGGGGTGGAGGGCCAGAATATTTTATCCCAAACACTGCTGTTACAGTGACAGCAGGGTAAAAATTTGGGGATTTTGCTTTGTTTCTTTTAAATAAAAAGTATGAATAGGACTGGGATTAACTCAGTGTTAGAGTACTTAACTAGCATGTGCCTGTGTTCGATCCCTGGCACTGCAAAAAGAGACCAAAAAACCTGCCATTGATAAAATCTAGTTTTTTTGTAATACTGTTGGCTACCTCCATCCAGTTCAGAAACACAGGTTGAAACACACACAAATAAGCAAAACCACAAGATCTTCACTGTAAAAGTAAATATACTCAATTTTCAACTCTTACGGCTAAACCTATGGGGATTTGGGGATAGCATGCTACCTTTTGGGGGTTATTTGACATTGACACTGGCATGAAAATAGTAAAGCAGTTACTATGACCCATGTTGTACAACTTCAACTAGTAAAATTAGGAAAGCCCCACTTACTCTTCCTTGTTGGAACTCTGATTAACTCAGTGCAGCAGCTCCACAATCCAGAGCCCCTTGTTCTTTTCTCGCTGTATGAGCTTAAGGCACCCAAAGGCAGCTGAACCTTCAAGAGTGTCTAGCCATAGGATGTGTAAAATCAAGTGATATAAAACTCTGTGCCATTGTCCTGAGGAACCAGACAGGCAGAAGTGGTATATACCTTCATTAAAGCAAAGTGAAACGCACTTCCTGATTCACATGTGTCCTAAGCAGTGGAAGATCTACTAGGATGAAGGTGGGTGGGGTACTGGATGAGTGGAGGCTGCCCTTCAAACGGTCAATCATGTATGATTCTGCTGCCATCAGAGAAGCTCAGGGGCCACCACAGAGCCAGGTGCACAGACCCAAGTGTGCAGCTTATTCTTCATACGGACCAACTGCTGGCCTTATGCAGGACAGATAACGCCAACTGCTCCTAGGATGGGCAGGAGGTCTGTATGTTTATGGTACAAATTTGTTCTTTCCCGGTAAACACAAAAAGGCACATAAATCCTCTAAAATGAAAAACTTTGTATTGAGTTTGTTAGGGACAGACAGGCTCCAAATTTCCCAGTGAAAAATTTATTTTTAATTGACTTAATTTTTTCATTTGAAACCTGTTAATTCCATGACTGAGAATTCATCAAGTTTCAGACTAGAATTAATTTTAGCAACTGCTTTATACCAAAAATATTAGTAGATGTGGCTGTGTAACCGGCCTCACTTCACACACTGTCACTGTGCAGTCTGAACGCGCGCGTCCCTTCAGACAGTACAGATAGGGCTGACAAAGACAGCTCTGCTCGAGCTCACCGTCACCATCCTTCCTGAGGGCAGAGCTGTCGGAAGCAATGGCAGCAATCTGTTCCTGGCCCTTTCAAGGAAGAGCTGACTGCAGCCTTCCTGAGTCCCCTCCCTACTCAGGGAGACTGCCATCCCACACCACCATTTACCCTCCACAAATGCACACTAATGATACACCTACCGTGCGCAACCACCATCCCCTCCATGCCTACCATTTCCTTATTCTCCCACCCGTTCCCTTGCTTACCTGCTCTGACTCCCTCTGTCGTGGGCAATTCTACTCACTGCCTGCAGCTGAGAGTGAGAAGGCACTTGCCACAAGATACTCCTTGAGACCTACATATTGCTTCCTTTTACTGGGGCTACAAGCAAACCTGGCTCCTGGATCATCAGCAATCTGTCCCTTACATTCTGCCTCCATGCAGGCTGAGAACTCTGTGTCTGTGACATCTCCTAGAAGACAGGGCTAGACTAGCAGATTGCTCCAGGCAGCCACTTGAACTCCACCTTGGTGGGGCTCAGAATTTCTGGGGCCTGGGGCTGGGATGTAGCTCAGTGGTAAAGTGCTCGCTCTGCAAGCGTAACGCCCTGGGTTCGATCCCCAGTGCCAAAAAGACCGAAAAAAAAGAATTTCTGGGGCCCTCTTTAGTCTTTCTTCCCCCCTGAACTCCTTAAGAATGCAGGTTGCTTCTTTTGCCCCTAGGAGGCTGCACTGAGCCCTCCGACAGGACAGCTACCCAGTAAAGGTCACTGACTGATCTCCACTGTCCAGGTGAGACATCCTGTCACAGTAACTTCAAAGTCCTAGGTGATTTTATTTCATATATTATGCATGCCAGGCAGCCTGACCAAAGTTTCTCCCCCCGCCATTGCAGTCTTCAAAACTAGTAGACTAGGCCAAGCTCACCCAATTGACCAAGCTATGGTTTTCCAGTGGCCTTGCCATTGAGATTCCAACAGCTATAACAAGGTGGCCTAGCTGACTAGTTCTACCTTCCTAAGGATCTGCAAATCTCCAGATTACTTTTCAGGTATTGTTAGAGTCTGAGAACTCTGAGAACCACCCTGCACTAAGCTGGGCAGGCACTTAGGGTACAAGGCTCGGCAAGGCCATTCTCCCAGCACTCAATAGCCAACTGTTCCCCTGGCTACAACCAAAAGGACAGCCCCAAGAGGCTTGATCTAGAGCAATAGACACTACACTTCAGTTTAGCAATCAAACCAGGAACACATCTCCAGGGCTGTCAGTTCCAGAGTCAACTTTCAGGGGACCCCAAAATGCTTAAGTGGGCTCCCCTCCCTGGCAGCACCACCCCTACCATAAGATTTACTCCACAAGAGTTTAAGATCAGTATTAAAGCATGCCATTATGAATCTAAGGGGTTGCAAAAGTCTAAAAACTGCTTTGAATTCGATTTTGTACTACCGAAGCAGTTCCACATTCTCTAAAGCCTGGGCCACAATTCATATCTCTCTACAGATTTGGATGAAATGCTGGTCACACCTTTCTAAAGAATTATAATTGTGCTATGCTTATGAACTAATTTAAATGTTTAAAAAAAAAAAAAAACCAACACAATCCTACATTAAACACTTCCTACCTGGCAAGCCACCATGGTGGTGTGACATAAGTCCCTATGTGACCTTCTAAGTGTACACAACAGGAACACAGCCCAGACGGCAGCACGGGCTCTGAAGAGAGTTTGCAGCTTATTTACAATGTCTCCAAAGCATTTCTGATTCCAACTTGAATATATATTTCACACAGTACCAAAACTTTTAAATATCCACAAGAAGATTTCATTTTTATAGGCAATAAACATTAAATCTAAAGGACTGGAACATAAAAAGTGCTTTAATACCATATAAATCACCTTTCCCGAGACAGACTAAATCTCCGAAGGTTTTAAGAACTGCGATATAAATTTTTATGGCAAATTATCTACATAGAAATTATCTGCATGAGATGCACTTTCACTTCTCCTACTCATTTACATATTGCTGACAATTTTTTCAATCTCAAACGGCCAATCCAATTTGGGAAACCAGACGTAGAAAACACTAGAACCAAGCTATACAGAGACTCCCCTTCTTCCGTCCTGCCTACTGCTGATTCAATTAGCTCTAATTTTCTACCTGTCATTGGCCCAAAGGGTCAAAGGGGTGGCTGGTTGTTCAAAGAATGAAAAGAACAGTCCCAGGAGATACGGAGTGATGGGCCAGACCCCAAACACACTCTCACCAAGCTTCTCTTGGGCCATTGGCTGGCCAGCCTAATTCCACAGCCCTGGAACTGACATTCCCAGAACTTTCTGTTCACAAGGCAAATAGTTAACCCGTGGTTTTGTTTTCTACATTAAAATTTTAGAAGAAATCCAAATGAAAGCATAAATTAGGATTGTTCTTTCAGAAAGGAAAATACGATGTTCATCAACAAATACTTTATATTAGTGAGTTATAAAATTTACAAACTGCCTCCAAAATACAAGGAGACTGAGCATCTCTGCTCCCTCTTAAGAGTTATTTTCTAGTAATAGAACAAGGAAAACTAGCAAACATCCTGCTCTCAGGCCTGCAAATAATCTTAGCCAGCTGTCTAAAGAAGGAAAAAGGGAAAGGATTTCTGGAAATATTCTCCCTACTGGTTTTATTCATATAAGAAATATTAAAGTTAATTTTTTGTGTCTTTCATCTAGGATACTTTTAGGCCCTTTAAAATTTTAAATACAGCTCTCTCTCATTTTCTTGCTAATTAAACAAAAATAGATCTAGCATCACAAAATCCTGCACAGAAATGAAAGACAAGACATATTTTGGCAAAGGGGCACCAATTTTAACTGACTCTAGCTTGGATATATAAGCATTAACAACAGACTGATGGGAAGGGAAAGCACATTCTAACAACATTTTTCAATTAAACAGTCACATTCTTCTGAAATAAAAATCTACATAGATTTTTAGGCTGCGTGTAACACAGTAATGATGAGCCCATTTCCTCCGGCTCATTGCAAGATTTTCTTGTTGAAGTGGCAATTTCTGTCCTGGACGTCTAAATGAGGGTAATTAGAAGCCCACAATAAGTTCTGAAAAACAGAACAACCAGAAGACACTGGGATATGGTGCCAGAAACACTCTGTTTTGCAAATGAAGGAGGTAACATTTTCTCTACAGATTAAAAGACACTTGATGCCAACTCACAGCAGCTTGTGTAATCTTATTTAAAATGTGCTAAAGCATTACACCACTTCACCAAATGGGAGGAAAAGGAGCGATACCAAACCTAAAATTAAAAGAACCGGACCAGCAGATCGCTTCTCGATGCAGTTTTCTTAACAAGTCCATCTTCGGCTTGCATCAGTCAGCAGGCAGCAAGGAGCGTACAGAGCATGGACAAACTCTCCATTTAACACCAAAAAGACACTCCTGGGATCTGACTCATCCAACAAGCATCTAGGGAGACTTTGTCTCCTTGGAGTCAATCTGTGGGGGTAAAAGCTAAAATAGGCACCTACATGCTGCCCCTCCCTGCCCAGGGCTTCCAGTCTGGTCTAATGCAAAACAAAATACAGCAACCCATGTGTAGAGAATTAATAGTCCCAATGGCAGAGCCTTACAAATAACTCAATTGGACATTTGTCGACAAGATGTAATGGAGGAAAGGATGAAAAAAACAACAAGCAGGCATTCCCCATACAGAAAGTCAACACCTACACCAACCAGTTTTTTAAAAGCAAGCATTTTAGCCACACATAGTGGCGCAGGTCTGTAGTCCCAGTGACTCGGGAGGCTGAGGCAGGAGGACTGCAGATTCAAGGCCAGCCTGGGCAACTCAGTAAGATCCCATCTCAAAATAAAAAACAGATGTAGGGGATGTAGATCAGTGGTAGAGCTCTCCTGGGTTCATCCCCAGTAAAAAGTGACAATCTTTGAATATAGGGGAGAAAATAATAGAAGGACCATTGTCTCCAAATTTACATTTGAACCCTATCACTCCAGATTTGGAATTCAAATACCAGTGTTTCCATGCATCCTCCCCTGTTCTCCTGCCCTCCTTGGCCTGTATTCTTGGGAGCACAGGAAACATCCTAGGTGGCTTTTGGTTATTAGTGAATCTTCTTGGCCCAACTGCCAAGAAGGCAGTGTTTTTGTTTTGGGAGTATACTAGGGATTGAACCCAGGGACGCTCGACCACTGAGCTACATCCCCAGTCCTTTTTATTTTTTTCATTTTGAGTCAAGGTCTTGCTAAGTTGCCCAGGTTGGTCAAGAACTTACAATCCTCCTGCCTTAGTCTCCTGAATAGCTGAGATTCAAAGTGTGGGCCACCACTCTGGCTAGGAGGCTATCCTATTTAGTTTTGGATTCCCCACCATACCTGGAGCCACTGAGGACACCCTGATTATAGAGTGAATTGGATTCAATTCCAAACCTCAAAAAGCCCACTTCCTTGACCTGGTATTCCAAATGAAATGAATGAGTAAAGATAATAATAATTTAATGTCTAATAATTTAATGTCTTTGAGAACAGGAGTTTAAGATCCATAAAACTTAAAGATACTGGCATAAGAAAGTGTTCAAAACACGAAACAAAATCATACTAAAAAAAAAACTCTGCAAAATGGTCTAACACTAAAGAATTAAGACATCTTACTTAAGTGACAAAAGAAGAGTTAAAAATAAGAAGCAAGCAACAGCCTAAACAATGTCAAACCACACTTCAGAAATAAAAAGATCTCATGTTAGTGTGTAAAGTGAGAAGTGGGAGACAGCAACAGCAGTTCAAGGTTAACCCGTCCAATTCATTAAGTCAATAATGATTAAATGATAGAGTAAACAAAATTCTGCAAACAGGAAAGCAGATTTGTGTCCTAGTAGTGAGTGAAAACACATAAATGAGAAGCTGCTATTTTTTAACCAATGTTCACTTGTGTTTGATAAGAGACTCACCATTTTGCCCCATGCTGACCCACAAGAGTGGCAGGTTAAAAAGCTAAGGCCCACATTTCATTCTAATCCCAAGAACAGATTGAAGGCCAGGCCTGCCAGGTGCTTTGACTCCAATATAGGGAAGGAGTGCTCTTCCTGCTCATGGACACTGATCCCCAAGCTTCCATGTCCCCATTTCCACCATACTCTAGGATTCCTGCTCCTTGAGAACAGATACCCTACCTACCCTTCTCAATCTACCCCTCTCATCCCATTCAGGGCTAGGATTGCTGCTATGAGCAAACAGATGCCCAGTGCCCCTACTCTTGAAATCCCTAAACACTGCCTGCTTTGGAGCTCCCTGCCACACCTGGAACTCTCTTCCTCCAGGCACTCCCTGCCACTGGCCTTTACTCTCTCCCAGTCCTTGGGGACATGTGGTCACACACCAACAGCGATGGTTCCTCTTTCAGGGCAGGTGTGTCTCTGCTACAAAACCCCTGGAACCTCTCTAAGCTAAGTGAACATGCAAACACTCAAGCCTGAGAGGAAAGTTTCGGCACTATGCATGCAACTAGCAGAATGATTGCATCCTCAACACACAGCTCCTGCTAGAAAATTACTTCCTGAGCAGTCCACATGCACTGGATACTCTAGGAGAAAAAAAAAAAATGGTTTATTCTTCTGAAGGCTATTTTATGAATCCTTTAACACTTGAAGTGACTAGAAAACTAGACGGAGGTGGGAAACAAAAGCCAACGTACCCTGGAGACAAAGTTGTGGAATGGGGGTAAGGGCACTGGATCATGAGGGGGAGGTGGGTCTTCCACAAACCTCAGAAGACCCTCCTAAGGGAAACCTTTTCTCTCCCTCAGTATCAATGGTCTGATATGCACAAGAGGGGTGATACTAACTTTGTAGGGTTTTTGTGAGAACTGACTTAATTCAGCTGACTTTAATGACCATTTCCTCTGTGCCAGAGCCTGGGAAGAAAGGAAAGAAGCTGGATTCATTCATTCACTCCTGTGATTTCAGCATTGAAGCTACCAGTGAACAAGGAATCAGGCTAATGGGTATAGACAAATACAATAAGCCAATAAATGTTAAATTCATTTATAAGTATACAGGGGTATATAGATGTATATAAACCTAGAGATAGACCTGAATTTACTATCCAGTGGAATTCAGTTAAGTAAGGCGCAGCCTGGCACAAGGAAGATGCTCGATGATGTATGTGGAACGTACTGACCCTTGAGGAGCCCACCTTGGAAGTCCATCCCTGTGTCCAACATTACATACTACCAGTTCCTGGACTAGTATGCGTCCCCTGAAGCGAGCACACTAAGGAACCCAGGATTGCTGAGCTGCAACTCAACCAAAACAGACCAAGGGGCAGTAAGCTTCTGAATAAAATGAAGGCCACTGTCATCACCAGAGACAGTTGTAGGACTTGGGTTTTCAATCCCATGGTATAAACAGCAAGGAATGGCATCTGAGGACAAATCCCAGAGGATGACACCACCATCTCAAAACCCAGCTGTGGATACTGCCCTGGCCACTGGCTCCTCTGGGCCCTACAGCCACCTCAGGGGCATGCAGATGATCCCATAGTAATGGCAGATTATTGTGTAGTGAGGAGCCCTTCCTCCGTGACTCTCTAATTCAGGAGAGAATGGAGGAGGGGTTCAAAAGAGGAATAGGCTCTGCTTGTATCAGGAAGAGGGGAGGAAATGGTGCCGGCACCCTGGCCACCCTATTCAGGGGCCACACCCCTCCCTAAGAACTCTTCCCACTAGCGGAGTCCCCTTCCCAGAGCTCAATGGCACCCCACAATGTCCCTCAATGACCTCCTTCCCCAGAACATACGTTCATGCCTTCCCTGATCTGTCCTTGGGACAATAATGTGTATCACTGGCACTGAGGGGATAGGAAGGGGCGAGGCTGCAAGGTAGCCAAGACTGGGGACTCCTCTGTTTCCATGGAGCAGCACATATCCTTCAGCATGCCTGAAATCTAAACCCAGGAGGGGCAGAAAATGTGGCAAGCTCTCAAGCACCCCAAATCACGATGCCTACAGTGCCTGCTCCCTGCTTTTCCACAAGAGGCTCAGAGACAAAATCCAACTCCAGCTAGACTGGTAAGAAGAATTCTCAGTACATGCACTGTGTGCTGGAGGCCTTGCATGGGACCCCAGGCCTTTAGCGAACAGGGATACCCATCGAGCTTGTTCCCCAGTACTATGTGTGACGGGAAGAATCTGCACCGTGCAAGATGCCACATCAAGAGGACAGTCCATCCGAACACCACGCACCTCTTCAAGGGCAGGCCCTGTGGGGTTGCTGGCACCCTGTAAACTACCATCTCCAAGTCTATTGGGAGATCCAGAAAGGCCCGAGAATCACCTCCCATGGGACACAGGGACCCAGGACCAGGCTCTACTAGCTGGAATTCCAGACCTGCCATCTGCTCACGGAAGCCAGTCAGGGGGCCACCCAATGCCTCAGTTTCCTTCCCTGTAAACGGCAGTGAGGAGCATCTGCCCTCTGTTCTTGTGTTAGTTCTTGTGTTAGTGCAAGAGGCATTCCGAACAGTCCCCTGGCACAGAGGAAGTATTCCAGAAGTATATGCTAGTACTGTCATTCCTTTAAGCTAACAGCCTCATCAGGAAAATATCTTTGTAAAATATTCATATTTACACACTAGTTTGTGGGTCACAAAGAAGAAATCATTTTGAGGCCATACCTGCTTCAGGCTCAGGGAGCTATGCCGAGAGCCAGCGCGACACTGAGCTGGGCCTTTAGAACAAGGGGCTCTGAGGCCTGGGGTGGATTCTCCCCATCTTTGGCTTCTTCCTCTCTGACCCTGGGAAAAAACTTGCCTCTCCAACTCCAAAGGCCTCCTAGGCTTCCTGTTGGCCTGGCACCATAGCAAGTCACATTTGCCTCAGCCCAAACACTGTGGAGGGGATATATCTGGGCACTCCCCTCATTGTCACCCTTGGCTGGAAACCCTCCCAGCCCTCAACAGGGTTCCCTTGCCCTGAGGCTTCCAAAACTTCTTAGTAAGTTGGAAGATTCCCCTCAGCCTCCAGCCAAAGGAAACAGACCTCAATATGTTGGCTGCAGGAAAGGCTGGCATGTAAAAATTATGCAGTGCAACAAATATTTCTGCTACCTGCAAATCACAGAAATAGGCACTACTGAGGACACCGGGGGAGCAGGGAGGAGGCCCCTGTCCCCTAGTGAGGGAGGAAGTCCAAGACAGTGCAGCACCTCAAGAGCAGGTTCACCAGGCCCACTGACATTAGGTATCACCAAAACCAGGTATATCTGGAGCCCAGGATTCCAGAAGGCAAGAGGGAAATGGCTTCAAATCACTGAAGAGCTCATTAAAACAAATCCCATTTATCCAACATTTGTGGTGTCACTGTGTAAATATCCATTAAGGTGTCAAATCAAGTATTAAGTACTTTCTATGCCAAAGTCAATGTTCTATAATGCAAAGGACTTTGCAAAAGGGGGGCATTAAAGAGAATTATTTGTAATCCATAAAATTGACAATCACATGCATGTTTGCCCCAAAGTACCATCTACTACTCATTAGCTACTCTACTCTGGGGAGAAGCTGGCTTTCCCAGGTGCTGTGGAGTTGGGGAGGGGAGGGGGGAGTTGAGTTTAACACTTGCCTAACCTGCAGGGGGTTTAAATACTTACCTGTTGAAAAAATACTGGGTTTGGGGGATGAGGGCCCCACAAGCATGTGGCCTTCCTATCCCACCTAAAAATAATACAGCAGCCCCCGACCCCTTATCTGCTGTTTAACTTTCCATGGTTTCACTTACTTATAGTTGACCAAAGTCTTAATAATTGTCACTGAAGAATTCCAGAAATAAACAATTGATAAATCTTAAATAGCACACCAGTCCGAGTAGCACGATGAAATCTCACACCATCCCACTCTGTCACGCCCAGGACACGAATCATCACTTGGTGCAGCGTAACCACAACATATATACTACCCACTTGTTAGTCACTTAGTTACTGTCTCTATTAACTGATCAACTGTCATGGTATCCTAGTGCTTCTATTTTCTTATTAGATATTATTAATATCTATGTCTAATAATTAAACTTTATCATAGGTATGTATGTACAGGCAAAAAAATAAGATTTCTAGGGTTCAGTACTATCCTTGGTTTCATGCACCTGCTGGTGGTCTTGGAACATATATCCCACAGATAAAGGGCATTTACTATACTGCAGCAATTACAGGAGAGAAAAGTACATGTCCAATGAGAAGAGCAAGGAGTTCTGGAATCAGGTACTTCTGGCACTCTATCAGGACAACTCTAAAATAACTACAGATAAGAGATTGCAAGACCCATGACGCAGCACTCCACCCTACCCTCACATTTCTTAACAGCCCCTGGCATCCTGTGGGGGCTCAATAACATTAGCTAATAAATACCTAACAATAAATAAAATGGCTTTATGAACAAAAGCCAACTCTTATCTGTATGCACATATTATAAAAATTGTAAGCAAGGTGATAATTTCTGTCTTATGCTAGTTTCATCCCAGTATCATTTCAATAGTTCTATTGTAAACAGAAATTACTGACAGGATTCTGATTAAAAGGGTGGCAACATTCCGCATCCAGACTGTGTGACAGACTCGCCCCACAATATAAATAACTCAATTTAAAAAAAAAAAGTAATCGTCAGGGTAATAAGTGCCACTCCTACATATGAAAAAATCAGTGAGATATGAAGATGATGGAATAAGCAATCACCCCCCTCACAGCCTGAAATTTTAAAACTGAGCCAACAATGTCAGGGTTTGAAATTAGTCACAGATCTGGACTCTCTCAACTGTTTCCAGTGACTCAGGGCTTCACGGAGGTGCTGTTACTTAGAAGATGCAGAACCCGCAGGGTCTCAGAAGCCAGAAAAAGGCTTTTATCCCTAATTTTTGAATCCCAGGAGACAAGGTCGCTGGGCCAGTTGGAGTCCAGGCCCCCAGGTCACCAATCACCAAGAAGGGAAGATTTTATCCCAGAGCTAAAGAGAAGACTGGGCTCAAAGCAGGGACACGCGTGCCGATTCTCATGCTGGCTCCTCCTGTAACCTGCACATTAACAGCTGCCAGATCCTGGGCACCTGCCGTGTACTGGGTACTGCACAGGCCTCGTGCTTCAAAGTCAAGAGATGACACAGTGACACCGGCATGAGGACCAGAAAGAACACACTGGCTTTATTTCTGTGGGTATCAAAATGTTATAATGGACGAATGCCTTTAGGTTATTGGCTTTTGTTTATTTCTACAAGTCAACATTTGATAATCATCATAAATGTTTGTTTGTTTATTGCAGTACTGGGGATTGAACCCAGGGGCATTCTACCTCCAAGCTACACCCACAGCCCTATTTTTATTCTTTATTTTTAAAACAGGGTCTAAGTTGTATAGGGCCTCACTAAATAGCTGAAGCTGGTCACAAAACTGTGATCCTCCTGTCTCAAGTACTGGAATTATGAGTGTGTACCACCACACCTGGATCATTTTATTTTTAACTCCAGAAAAATGTCTCTGATGACAGACATTGGGCAACTAGGCTCAACCAGACGCTCTGCGTGCAGCGGCACTGGGGCACTCCCAGGGCATGGCCAGCACCCTTGCAGCAGGGTACACACTGTGATGAGTCTCTGCAACCAATTCACCAAGCTAGTGGATTATTTATGTAGTGTTATGTATTGACTCACCAGCCTTCTGTCTTTCTACTAGGAGACAAGTTCCTTTTTTTAAAAAAAACTTCCTTAGAGCAACTGGCTGTCCTAGGCAACCTGGGCACTCAGTGTTATTCTGAGCCTTGATCCAAAGACACTCTTTTGGAACCTCGAGGCAGCCCCATGCAGCCATGGCCCTTCTTCAGGTCAGGGAGCAGGCTCACTGTGCCCTTGGCCTCATAGACATCATCCAGCTCTGCCAGCTTCAGAGCCAACCACTCTATTTCCAGTTACCTGCCTCTCAGGAGGGAGGGACAGGGTTGTCATGGAAGATACTGGTCTGGGCTTGGTGACCTCTGCCACTGTGCACCCCTCTACATCCCCAGGTGAAGACAGGTATCATGCTCATCTCTCTCCCTGCAGTAGGCAGCCTCCCCTCCCCCTGCCCACCCCAGTACAGGATCCCATGCCAAGTAGACCAATGCACAGAGATGCATAGTTAGGGGAAGGGGGACAATGAAACCATTAAAGCTGTGACCCTTTCTTTGATAAGTACACTGTCCAGGGTCTAGAGAGATAGAGGTCACTTTCCTTGGAAATTTTAATAATTTTAGCATTAGATTCAGAACTATGGTTCTGTTTTAATGGAACGAAATGGCTCAGCTGTTCTGTAAGTGTGTAGGAATGAACCAGTATTATTATTCCACCCCCTCCTTCCCCAAAAATCTCTACCGTGTAGGTTTGTGGATGCCAAAGTGACAAAGAGTTGCTGGTTCCCTTCCCTCTGCAGGCAAAATACTCAACCACAGGAGTCTGTGGCCCAACAGGTTCCATCAAATCCTTCAAAAGGCAGAAGAAATTCTTGACAAATCTACAGAGTCAGAAAATCAATTCCCAAATGCCATGTAATTCACTGACAAGCCCACCGGGGCCTTAGTATTGAATGGGAACAGATTTCTTTCTTTTAAAAGGACCAAGATAAGAGCAAGAAGCATATTTACATTTTGTCTGCAGACCTGGGCTCCTGGGCTGAAACGGGTGAGCAGGAGTAATGGGAGCCGAGAGTCACAAACAGCCCGGGCCTGGCAGCAATGAAAATTAATGGGAAGGTCGAGAGCAGCGTTCCACGCTGGAAGAGCTCCAGCAAAAACTGGTCTGTACATGGGAACACGGTGTCAGACTAAGAGAGAATCAGCTTGTCTGACTTGTGGTTTTCTTGACAACATTCATCTTCTCTTGGCCTGATACAGGGCAATTAGTGCTTGTCAGCTGAATCATGTGTTATTAAGATCATTCAGGCATTTTTTAATTATGGTGAGCGAGACAGACAGTAATGAGATCCCCAGCAACTTTAACTTTCCACTTCCTTTTCAGATAAATCTTAGGCTGCCTTTTTTTTTTTTTTTCCTACTGATGTTTCAAAAGAATTGTTTATTTCTGCAGGTAGGTACTTGCAACCCTGCCCCTGGATCCCCACCTCCACACAACTGCTGGGTGCTCCCTCAAATCAATCAAAGACACTGTTCTGCAACATCTGCTCACTCCAGGCAGACGTGGGACAGGCAACTCTGCTTTAAAAATTGCTCTGAGTAGAGAATCCTGTCCTGGAGGCCTCACTGTATCCACACAGCTCCAACCCAGGGCTCCTGGCTACTGGCTTCTCCCTTATGCCTGAAAGGTTGTGGCATGGGTTTCAACTGACTGAGCTGTGTTCTCCTTCCAAACCCTGCTCTTCTCTCCATTAATGCTTCCTATCACATGATACCAAAAACCAGGAAGCATAAAAATGATTTAATCTGCTTTCATATTCTATGTTTCATTTCATTTGCGTTTAAAGTAACAATTTTCAAAAAGGTTAAAAGCCAGTATCTGGTTCAACCTGAATCTGGATTCACAATTTTTGTCTTTTTTAAGGCTCCCCTTACATCGATATTTCATTGAGAGAATCATTTTCCTTTCCTGGGAGATTTCAAATCTTTATAGCCCCATTCCTTTCTTTCATACAGCAGGGAGCCCTAGTGATTTCTGCACTATCCCTGGTGCACCATCTGTTTCCTTATGAGGCCAGCAAGAAGGGTCTGGGGGATTTGAGATAAGGAGAAAGCCCTCATGGCCCATCCTTGGTGGGACACACACTCTCCTCCAAGCCACTGTGAGCTGTCAGTCCCATGGCGGCCCTTCTTAAAGAATATGGACTCTAGATGTTGGCAAAGCTTTAAGCAACAGTCAGACTGCTGGAATGGAACTTTCTGAAGGCAAGTTCTCCCATGCCTACGACCCTTTCCTAGTATTTTTATGAAAGCCGTTTTAGTATCCTTTTCCTAAGACTGTTCAAAATGTGCCTTTCAATGGGGCACGTTATATAATGTTGAGTTTTGTATGGCTTTAGTCATTTCTTAAAGCCAGCCTTTTCCTGTAGGTTTTACACCACTCTAGACAAGGTATATAATCATTGTGATACAAACACACCTTTTGCTCTGCCCACAGCAGTCTCCTTGTGCTTCCACATACCCAGGTGACTCCTGTTTGTTGCCACTCACCATCAAGTTGGGAGGTAGGAAAAAGATAAGAGCAGGATACTACAGTCCCCTATGCACCCCACTGTGGAAGCAAGCTGTTCCACATGTAGTGGCACCCAGCTGGTAATCTTCCATGGAGCCAACTGCAGCCTCTGAGCAGGAGGCACTAAACCTACAGGTAAATAAGTGTCTACATCTGAAACTCCATCAATGACCCTGCAGGCAGCCTACAAAGCACCCAGCACCCACTTTTATCTCCCAGGGAGGCAAGGCCATGAAAGAGACCTGACTACACCAGATATGATCAAAATAAAGCAAACAACCTTCCAGCAGGCCAGGTGAACCCACTGCAGAGGTCAGAGTACACAGAAGTCCTGCTGGCAGGGGCTCCAGGAATTGGGCCTCCATGGGGCACACTGAAGACCACAGGAGCCAAGGAAAGACCAGCCTCCTCCACAGAAAGGGGCTCACAGGCGCCAGAAAAGAACCTTTGAGAGGCCAATAGGATACATTTATTTAGAAAAATAAAGCAAAAATTTATCTTTTTTTTTTTTTTAAACCCAGGGACATTCTACCTCAGAGTTACCCCCAGTCCTATTTTATTTTTTATTTTTATTTTTTTGTGGTACTGGGGATTGAACCCAAGATCATTCTTCCTCTGAGCTACACCTCTAGTCCTAATTTTTATTCTTTATTTTGAAACAGGGCCTCACAAAGCAGCTGAGGCTGGCCACAAACCTGGATCCTCCTGTCTCAGCCTCCCAAGTACTGGGATTACAAATGTGCGCCACCATGCCCAGCATCTATTTTATTCTTTATCTTGAAACAGGGTCTCACTAAATTGTGGAGGCCTCACAAGTTGCTGAGGTAGCCAAGAACCTGTGATCTTCCTGTCTCAGCTTCCCAGGTACTGGGATTACAAGCTTGAGTCACCACGCCCAGCTAAAAAATTGAACCCAGGGGCTTTCTACCTTTGAGCTATACCTCCAGCCACCACCGCCCCCCCCCCCTTTTTTGAAACAGGGTCTCACTAAGTTGCAGAGGCTGGTGATCTCCTTCCCAAGTACTAGGATTAAAGATCAGATATGCCACCATACTGGGCTTCAAAGTGATTTTTAGAGCAACCTGCACTTGCACAGATTAGATCTGATAGACTTTTATGTTAAAGCCCTCTGAGACGGAGGAGACAAAGGGTCAAGGTCACCCACAGGCATCAGGTGGGTGCTCAGCATTCCCACACCTCAAGGGCTCAGATCAGCCTTAGGGAAGAGTGTCCCCCAGACCAGTTTGACAAGGTTTTGAAATGCAACAATTCCACGTTCTTAAGCTTGTTGGTTTGCATTACTGCAAAGAGTGGATAAGGCCACATGGTTCCACCACCATGAAACAAATAGGCTTCTTTCCCTAACAGAATTATTGAAGAAAATATTTCCTTCTACTTAAGGAACTTGTAAGGCCCACAGCTTCAGCTTTTTTCTTTATTAACAGATTTTTTTTTTTTTTAATCACCTTGTATTGAAAAGGATCTGTTTTTGTGGCTTGAAAACTACCCTGCTTGGAACAAAACTATCCTAGTGATTTTGACTTCAGAGTTGAGCCCCCTACGTGCCGTTATGCCTTCTCTAGTCTACCCAAGTTCTGGCTAGGGCTGTGGTGGCCCAACTCTCCCAGCTGCTGCCAGACCCAGCAGACCCAGCCAGGGTGCCTATTTGGCCCCGCCTACAAGCTGCCAATCTCAGGGCAATGATTTCAGTTCCTCAAACTTTTCATTGTCGGAAGGATTACTTCAAATACCATTTAGCTAAAGCTGTGGCCTGTGCTTACTAGTGTGAGGTCAGCCTCTAAAAAGACTCACTGCTTCTGGGGGTGGGGGTGGGGGATCACACAGAGGCACTTACATGTTTAGTACACAAAAGTACATATTTAGTACAAAAAGTTAATCATTTCAGATTAATTCTGGGAGGCAGAGAAGGTGCCACGGGTGGGCCCAGGAATAGTGCCATATTCCACAGTGACTGTTTCAGTTTCCCTCTGGCCTCTTGCTGCCATGGGCCCTTTCACAACAACCTATAAGATTAGGTTGTTTTGTTTTCTAGCATACTATTTGCACAATTAGAGTGATGGAGAAAGAGCTAGGACTTTAGAGCCTCAGAGGACAAGGCTCTCTCCAGGGATGTTAGGTATAAGGGCCAGCTAGCAGTAGGGATTACATTTGCAAATGAACACGTTCATGGACATCCAGCCACCACTCCTTCACAGGAAAGGACCCCCACAGATATACTGGACCTGTGTCTACTGGTGTGTTTGCAAGGTTCTACAAGTGGTGCTGGTTGCAAGAGCAAATTCAGGAAGCAACCCAAATATCTATCAATGGAGAACTGAGTACATAAAAAATGATCATCCATGTCATAAAACACAAGGCAGTTTTAATACACTCGCACTTGCACACACACAGGAAGGGGGAGAACTCAGTTTCTGTGTACTGACTTGGAAGTCTTAAACACTTAATTTAAAAATAAATAAAAACAAGATACAAAAGACTAATGCAAGCCGGGCGTGGTGGCCCACGCTTGTAATCCCAGCATTCAGGAGGCTGAGACCAGAGGATCCAAGTTCGCGGCCAGCCTCAGCTACCTAGTGAGGCACTCCGCAATTTAGTGAGACTCGGTTTCAAAATAAAGAATAAAAAACAGGGCTGGGGGTATAGCTCGGAGGTAGAATGCCCCTGAGTTCAATCCTCAGTACCGCAAAAAAAAAAAAAAAAAAAAAGACTAATGCATAGCATGTTATGTGTATAGACAAGAAAGAAATAACATTTGTGTGTAAGAAACTCTGGAAGTCTACACCCCAAAACTCAGCCACAGTGGGAGGGGACACATGCAGATAGGAGACTTCCTTTTGGTCTTTTTTTGAACTGTGAGATTATATTACTTGCTCAAAAAGAAGTAATACAAAGAATTTAGTGCAGTTGCTGTGATGAATTAGCCCATTTTTTTTCTGGAAAATGATGCAATAATATGTACTCCAAATCTTAAAAATGTATGTACACGATTCACTCACATTTCTACTTTTAGAAATTTAACCTAAAGAAATAATCAGACATTAGAAATAATCATGGATATACAGTGGTAGGCATTCCCCCACATGGTGCAAACAGGTAAAGAGTTAGAGTCACAGTGGGAAAAAGTCAAAAAGATCAATCTAATAAAGTACTATGGGAAACTATGCAGTGGAGTCCTACTAACATGTCACTTCAACATACAGTGTGCATGTGTGTATTTACAGATATTTTTAATTAACATTAGCAGGTATTTGTAATAACATAGTAAATTCTAGGTTAGGGGACAAAACTGTTACAGTATCGAAATTATTTCACTGGAGGTGTCTAACGTTACAGGAGCCCCGAGGGGGGGAAAAATGTCTGCAGGAAACTATACCCAAACTTCCACAGTAAGATGATTAGTGGTCACTTTATTTCCTTTGCAGCACTTTTTTTGTAGCTTAATTTTTTACTAGCATTTCTGACTTAAAAAAAAAAGATAAAGTCATTTTTATGGGGGAGAGGGAGAGTACCAAACAAATATAGTTGTTTATTAAGAACATGTGAAGCAGCCGAGCGTGGTGTCCCACGCTTGTAATCCCAACATTTGGGAGGCTGAGACCGGAGGATCCAGGTTTGCTGCCAGCCTCAGCTACGTAATGAGGCAATCTGCAACTGAGGGAGACCCTGTTTCAAAATAAAGAATAAAAAATAGGGCTGGGGGTATAGCTCAGAGGTAGAATGCCTCTGAGTTCAATCCCAATACCGCAAAAAAAAAAAAAAAAAGAGAACATGTGAAGCCTATGTAGAAGAAAAGGAAAGAAATCTATATAGCCAGAAAAAGAGGAGCTCCCCACTACAGCATGGATCCTGGCATGGTAGGGGTCCTCACCCAGGTCCTGCCCAGCCTTCAGACCAGGTGTTCTTCCTGTAAAACGTAGAAGCAATAAACATAAAACAGAACCAAAATAGCAGACTGAACACCCCAGCTCAAATGGGGAGTTGGAGCAGCAGAATGGTTTTTATCCTCCCTTCCCTTCTGTGTTTGGCACAAACAGTTCTTTGGCTTATTATAGGGCAGTGTGACAAAAATACATTCTAACAGCAATTAAACACCATATCTAACAGCCAAGTGTTTACGGTTAATAAAGAATTCCGCTTATGATAAGGGAAATCATTGTCTAATTCAGAGCAGCTAAAATCTGAGCCCTCATCCCTATTGCTAATAAGTGATCAGCAATATTTTTTTAAAAACAACACAAAACATCACCCCACCAAAGGTGTGATGGCCCCTGGAGGCCTCTGAACTTTGAAACCAAAGAGGTCTGCACTTGGATCCTCACTCTCTGCCCCTTAATAAAAAAGGGACCCTAAACAAGATAACCTTCCTAAACCCTACTGTTCTTTCCCATAAAATAAAAGGTAAACAAGCCTCATGAAAGACAATAGGCCCCAATTAGCTTTGCTTCCCCTTTTGGACTCTTCCCTGCAATCAACCAGGGTATTAGAAATGAAAATATGCAGAGGACACAGGGTGTGTGGGCCTAGCACAGTGGCAGAATGAAGTCTACCAACAGGCTTCATGAAAGGCAGCATTTGTCCTTGAGGTTCTGAGGCCAGCAGCCCTGCCAAAAAGTATGAGTTCAAGGGCTCTGAAACTGCCCAATGCTATCAGACTACCTCGCATAGGTAAAACTGTTTCCAATCATATCAACCATGTGATCCCATTACAACTTTGTTAATTTGCTTCAAATCCTCTGAACCTTTGTCAGCTACAAGGACAGACCCAATCTATATCTTTTAAAGCCCCAGGCTGCAGGCAACAGCCTTGAGAAGAGGCAGAACCTCAGGGTCTGTAGGGCCAGCCCAACATCTCCATGAAAAGCCAGGACACCACTAACGACAGAACTGTTCCAAGGATTCAGAGGTCACCATCCTAAGAGTTCCCATCAGTGCCTGGTATGAAGGCGATATGCCATAAATATTTCCTTCCTCCTCACCTATGTCTTGGGCCTCAGCTACCAGTGGAGTTTAGAGGAAAGTTGGAGGGCTCCCTGAGAGCTCAGAGTCATCATGTTCCTGTTTTTTAAGTAAAATGGAGGTAAGACTCCCAGCTTTCTATTCACCATAGGATGTTGTGAGGATTAATTGAATGGGGCATATTAAGCTCTTATTTCCTCAGAGAGATGCCCAGTGAACACAGGATATTATTCTATCACCAGCCTGCTTTGAGATCATCCCCCACAACTGGCACGAAAGGAATGTGCCATTGCACTCCCACCCTGACTGCAATAATCCGAATTCAATTAAGCCAGAAATCTCACTCGGAGGCATCTCTCCTTCAGGGATAGCAGAAACCCAACTCTAGACTCCTGGCCAGGATTAAAAGGAATTTAACTCAGAGCCAACTTCTTTCTGAGACATCCAGAAAAGTCTGCAGACTCCAGGGAATGGGGAAGCACAATCTGTGGGTCTCTTCCCTGCAGCCTACCTGGCCTTCTTCTCCATGGGGAGCTCACTGATAACCCACAGGAACTGAGGCAAGGACAGATTTTCCTGGTAGAAGAAAAGCACAACCCAAAATACAGAGCTGTCTTCTTAAAATGAAAAAGAACCTGAAATGTTTCACCTACCTTCTGATATTTAAAATAAGAAGAGAACATAGAAGTTCATGATAAGAACAATTAAAACCACCACAACTTTAGGATTCTATAAGGGACCAGGAAAAAGAGGTAAACATGCCCATCTTGAAAAATTTAACTAGAAATTCAAAACAGACCTAAACCTTGTTCATTAACATGTACACATATATATCTACCACATTTTGTTTTATTTTTTTCTAATGATGTGTTTCAGGCACACAGGAAAGCACAAATTCCTACATGCCTACCATCCAACTTAATAAAATTTTAAGGCTCAGCCATATTTACTATTTTTAAAGGGATAAAGCATTATAGTTGAAGCCCCCCCATACCTCTCCTGCCCTATTTTCTTCCCTCTCCCCCAAAATGTGGCATTTACTGTCCCCCCCCCCAAAAAAAACTTCCTATATTTACTAGATCTAGAATGGTTTCATTAGCAATACAGGTATGGATTCGTACATTTAACTCTATGTTAATAGAATCACACTGCACACATCCTCCAGCTGCCCTTCTATGCTGTGCCACTGAGGCAGCCCAAAGGGTTGGTGTATGCCGCCAGCACCCTTACTTCTAAAAACTCCAATCAGTGACATAGATAACAGCCTCTCTCCCTGATGGGCATCTGCATCCTTCCAGTGCTGTGTCCTACAGAACATACATGGCATACACATCCCCTTGTACACATGTTCCAGAACATCTCTAAGATGCACATTTCAGCTAGGAGGGAGAGTGTGCTATGTACCACAGGCACCTTCAACAACTCTACTCTTGAGGGGCCCTTTCCACTTCTTCTCTCACCAAAACACAAAGCTGTGTCCTTTTCCAACACCTTCACCAATCCTCCCTACACAGAGACTCAAAACTCTGCCACTCTGGGGGACCTTTAAAAAACAACAAAAGGCCAGGGTGGGGGTGGGGGTACTTTTTAAGGCTAACATGGAACTGAAATCATTACCTGAGTCCTCCCTCTGGATCTGAATTCAATAGACCTATATCCTATATTCTGCTCAAAGGCCCTATATTCCCAAACAGAGCAATAACCCAGTCTCCTGAACCATGGATTCAGCAAGCCCTATGCCTCCTGGAGTTCCACATTTTCTGATTCAACCAAGAGCAGATTGAAAATACTGGGGAAGAAGGGAGAATTATATCTACTGAACACCTACCACCTTTTCCTTGCCATTATTCCCCAAACACTACAATGTAAGTGATTACATATAATTTACATTGTATCAGTTATAAACAATCTAGAGGTGATTTAAAGTATACAAAAGGATGTGCTTAGGTTCTGCGCAAATACTACCCCAAGTTTATATAAGGATTTGATCATCCCTAGATTTTGGTATACACTTCTGAAACCAATCCCCCACAGATACCTAGGAACAACTAAATGCATCAAAAAGAAGGGTGCAGAGCTGGGCGATGGTGCAGGCCTGCAATCCCAGACTCAGGAGACTGAGGTGATAATCCAAAATTCCAGGCCAGCCTGGACAACTCAGTGAAACACTCTTTCAATTTTTTGTTTGTTTTTGTTTTGTTTTGGCCAGTGATGGGGATTGAACCCAGGGGCATTCTACCTCTGAGCTACACCCCAGCCCTTTTTATTTTGAAACAGGGTCTCACTATGTTGCAGAGGGCCTCACTAAGTTGCTGAGTGGCCATGAACCTGCAATTCTCCTGTCTCAGCCTCCCAAGTACTGGGATTACAAACATGCGCCACCACGCCCTGCTTCAAAATTCTAAACGGGATGGGTTGCAAGTTATTTATTTATTTATTTATTTATTTATTTATTTAGACTTCATAAACATCTGTCCTAAAACCACTCATTACCCATTTTAATAAGCAGAACGGGGGGCGGGGGGTGAGAGAGGCTGGAGGTGCAGCTCAGTGCTCAGAGCTACAGCCCATGCCTAGCATGCTCAAGGCCCTGGATTCCATCTCCAGCTCCACAGGGGGAAAATAAAATTTAAAAAAGCAAGCAGAACTTTAGACTGTCCTCCACGACTTTATCTAAAAAACGTTAAAAGGGGAAAAATGAAAACTCTACCACAAAGTGTTAGAAAAATCTTGTGGAACCAGCTCTGCCATTTCAGTGTACATTTCCCTCCCTGCAGTCAACATTGAGATAGCTATGATACTGCTCTTCAAATTCATGTACCCGAGGCGTTCTCGAGATTCCCATCTACTAACTCTAGACAGAATCCTGTGGAAGGCAGGAAAGACTGGATTCTTACCAATCCCAACAGGAGGACGCCCAGCTCTGGGCTGGGAGCTAAGTGAGAAGACCCCATCCACAAAACTAACTAGCAGAGCCCAGCAGCTGACTGAGCTGTGTGACCTCAAGAGGCACCTGCAAGGAGCAGAGGGACAAGGCCATAAGAGTGAAGC